>APFE031692198.1:149829-189766 GCA_000404065.3 Pinus taeda | reverse complement strand
TATTTCTGGTTACACAAAAATACCATTGACAAAACCATGAATTGTCAATTTCACTAAGTGAACTTATTTACATATTAAGATACAACAAAAAAACTAAACATTACAACATATTTTTCATACTCAATTGTAAAACCTAACTAAACACTACAACTTATTTTACATACTCAATTGTAAAGCCGCTCAGTCTAATCCATGGATATTGTGAAAAGTTTGTTCAAACATAAATTCCCTTTAAAATATTTTATTTGAACTAAATTAAATTAGAAAAAAACAAGTTCAAATATAGCTAGCTACTATTATAAAACTCCTTTATATTACCCTTTTATATATATATATTGTTTATTTCGAATAAGTTGTAAAGCCGCTAAGTGAAGTCATGGGTATTGTGAAAAGTTTATTCAAGAATATTTTATTTGAACTATATAGCTGACTACTATTGTAAAACTCTTTTATTACAACTTATATATATATATATCGAATAACAATCACTTAATCCCCACAGCTGATGTCGCCTGATATTATGTAATAAAATATACAGGGCAAAAAGTGAAAGGTAAATATATGGAGATCAAAAATGTACCATTTGAGCTTGATATGGTATTATGTCAAAACTAGGACAATCAAATGAACACATGTGATTTCTCTTTTCTATATTTACTTATAATTTTAGCTTTATTTTCATTTGGTAATTTGTATGGTAATTTTGATTGTTGTATTATGTAAATGTGAAAAAGTAAATATGTATTTACATTATGCCATTTGCTATTTGATAATTCACAAGGTAATTTCATAATTATATTAGGTAGATATGATAAAGTAAACAAAGATTTAGAGTTGCAATATAGTTAATATTTTGAATTACCTCCATTGATGTAAATGAAATGATGAAAATATGTTAATATATTTAAGTTGCGATGATCGAAAGAGAGATTAATGTCTAAACATGAAATAGGAGATACACCTATCATCCCAACAAACAAAGAATTAATGAGCACTAATTCCCACCCATGACAATTGAGTTGTTTGGATATAGGGTAGAACTTGAATACCCTAACCATTACAATCTCCTTTTCTTACAAGTTTACACATCAAGGATTGAAAGTGGAGAGGACTATTTCATACCAACAGGAAGATGTATGCACATGGTTCATATATTTGTAGGTATGGAAAGGAAAGAGCCCCTTAGGAACATATATGCACATGGTTCATATATTAGAAGGTATGGAAAGGAAAGAGCCCCTTATTTAGTATAAATGACCTGGTGTACCACAAGATAAAAATCACACTTTGAATTAAATGAAGGAGTTGCAGCTCACAGGAGTGTACGACACCTAGGATACTGCACTCAAACAAAGAGGAGACTCTCTCTCACGTTCACTCTACATTACATCAAATGAATATTACAATATTAAATACATCACTGAAAATAGGTAGTTGTAAACAACCTCCTAAACTCTAGGAACTAATCCTAAACTAAGGAGATATGTTACAACCATATAACCATTTATCCATTATTTTTAACTCCCCCCCTTAATGGAGAAAGGGTTATTTTGCACTCCTAACATCCCTCTAAATAACTCAAACTTTAGTCGCCCTAGAGGCTTAGTAAAAATATCAACTAAATTATCACAAGCGTTACAATACTCCACACATATTTCTTTTGACTGTATCTTTTCTCGAACAAAATGAAACTGAGTGTCAATATGTTTAGTATTTTTATGGAAAAATGGATTATATGCAAACTTTATTGTGCTCTGGTTGTCAGTTTTGATGCTGGTTGCTTCTTTCTGACTTTCACCTACATTGCTAAGCAATCTCCTCAACCAGATGGCTTCGCATGTTGCTGCACACAACGCCTGGTACTCAGCTTCACATGATGATAATGCTACAGTACTTTGCTTTTTGCTACTCCACGAGATAACCCCGGATCCAATACTAAATGCATATCCTGTTATGGATCTACGATCATCCAGGTTGCCTGCCCAATCTGAATCTGAATAACCTGCTAAAGTAACATTAGAAATGTCAGTGTATAAAATACCATAATTACAAGTACCACTAAGGTATCTCAACACACATTTTGCTGCAATCTAGTGACTTTCAAGTGGTCTGGACATAAACTGACTCAGCACACTAATGGAATATGCCAGATCAGGTCTAGTTGTCGTGAGATATATCAAACTTCCCGCTAGTTGTCTATACAAAGTGTCATCCACCTGTTTTGTGCCATCATCACTGCTTAACTTGAGATTCTGATGCAATGGTGTTGCTGTTGTTTTACACTGTTCCATTCTGAATCTTTCCAACAGGGTTCTGGCATACTTTCCTTGAGTTAGAAAAGTTTGACTAGAATCTTTCCACTCCTCCAAACCTAGGCAATAATGAAGATCTCCAAGGTCTTTCATTTCAAATACCTGTGACATTTGTTGCTTGATTTCTTTCATCAAATTATTCGCATTTCCTGTTATAATCATGTCATCCACATACAAAGAAATCAAAATGATTTGCCTCTGTTTCTTTATCTTCGTATACAGGTTTGGGTCGTTGAGGCTCCTATGAAAACCATGCTGTATAAAAAATGAATCAATTTTCTCATACCATGACTTGGGTGCTTGTTTCAAACCATAAAGTGCCTTATGCGATTTACACACTAAATGCTCCTGCCCCTTTTTCACAAAACCAGGAGGCTGTACTAAATAAATTTCTTCCTTTAATTCTCCATTCAGAAATGCAGACTTAACATCTAGCTGGTGTAGCTTCCATTTATGTTTTGTTGCTAAACATATTAGCATTCTAATTGTATTAAGTTTAGCTATAGGGGCAAAGGTGTCATCGAAATAAATTCCTCCTTGTTGTGAATAACCCTTTGCTACCAGTCTAGCTTTGAATTTTTCTACACTCCCATCTGCATTTATCTTAGGTTTATATATCCACTTAAAACCTATATGGGTTTTTCCTTCAGGAAACTCAACTAAGTCCCAAGTATGGTTTCTATATATTGATTCCATTTATTCATGCATTGCAGCCCTCCATTCATCTGATTTACTTGCTTCTTCATAATTTGAAGGTTCTACAATGTTTAAAATTTTGGACATTGAAGCATAACCTTTCAATTTTTCAGGTAGTCTAGTCTTCCTACCTGATCTTCTAGGTAGAGGACTTACCTCAACTCTATCTGTTTCAACACTTTCCGGGCCTGCATCATCACTTATTACACTATTTGCTACTACTTCTTCCTGTTTCTTCTCCTACTCCTGCTCTTGTTCTTATTCTTCTTCATCGTTTAGTTCTATCAGGAATGGGATGTGGCTGTCATTGTTAGAGTCTTCCTTTCCATCTTCATTTTGTTCATGAAAAACAACATCTCTACTCGCAAAAACTTTATGAGTCACGGGATTATATAACTTGTATGCGTTATACTTTGTGCCATATCCTCCAAATATACATTTCAAGGCTTTGGGGTCTAACTTCTTTCTATCTGCTTTTGGTATATGAGCATAAGCTTTAGATCCAAATATTCTTAGATGACTAACTATTGGTTTGAGTCCAAACAATGCTTCAAAGGGGGTTTTGAAGCCTAGACATTTAGTAGGACTCCTATTCTTTAAATAAACAACAGTATTAATGGCTTTTGCCCAAAGACCATTTGATATACCTTTACCTTGAAGCATACTTCTCGCAGACTCCACAAGGGTCTTGTTCTTGCGTTCTGCTACTCGATTCTGCTATGGAGTGTGTGGCACTATGAATTGTTGTATAATCCCATGCTACTTGCAGAAGTTCATGAACTCACCTAACCTATATTCTCCCCCTTGATCCAAACGGAGAATGTTTATCTTCTTTCATGTTTGGTTCTCTATCATAGATTTGAATTCTTTAAAGTATCAGAAAGATTGACTCTTTTTGCTTAAAAAATATACCCAAGAGAACCTAGTGCAATCATCTATAAACAATAGAAAGTAGTATGCGCCTCCTAAAGACCTAGTCTGCATAGGTCGACAAATATATGTATGCACTAGTTCTAGGATGTCTCTTTCTTTTCTGTTAACATGCAAAGGGAATTCATCTCTATGCATCTTCCCTAATGCACATCCATCACATTCCAGTTTAATATTATGTAAAGCAGGAAGTCCATCGACCATACCTTTCCTCTAAAGTAAGATGAGGTGTTGCAAATTGAGATGTCCAAATCTCTGATGCTAGAGATTTTCAATTGTTGATGTTGCTGCAACCATCGCTTGTCGTGGCATGCTCCTTGCATCCAGTCTGTACAAATTCCCCATGCGTACTCCTGTTGCAACTATCTCGAATTGGCTATCCTGAATGACACATCCATTCTTGAAGAATTGCACCTGCATGTCCTGGTCTGTTATCATAGAGACAAAGATCAAATTCTTTTTAATTCTTGGAACATATAAAACATTTTTGAGATGTTTGATGTCGCCACAAAGTAGCTTCATAGGAATATCCCCACAACCTTTGATCTCATACCCATTGTCATCTCCTAAGTAAATTCTTGATCCACATGCAGACTCTTCAAGAAACTCAAAACAATCTTTCTTAGCAGTCATATGCGAGGAAGCGCCAGAATCGACATACCATATATTATCTTCATCTCCTTTTGATGCTGAAAGTGCACAGTCGACTGTGAATAATCGAAGATCATGGCTGTGGTCATCCTCTTCTCCAGCAAAACACCCCTGATGTTTCCTCTGTTTACCTCTTCTTTCATCCGCCTGCCTCTTATAGCATTCTTTAATCTGGTGGCCAGGCTTCCCACAGTAAAAACATCTCTTAACATAATTATCAGTCATACCTCTGAATGATTTCTTTTGAAAAGATTTGGCCCCTTTCTGCTTCTGCTGCTGCGATTGCTGATGCTGATGTTGGTGCTGGTGCTGCTTTCCTTCGTACTGTCGCCTCTTCGCCATCAGAGCTAAGTCATTGCTCTGAGTTTTCAGATTTTGTCTTCGTTCCTCCTCCTGGAGAAGAATTGTTGTCAAGTCATCAAACGAGGGGGCTTTCTCTCTCACTGACAGCCCAGAGATGAATGTCTGATATTCATCAGTCATTTTGTTCAATGTGAGTGTGACCAGATCTGAGTCTGATACCTTCTCTCCAATGGGTCCCAATTTGTCTCTCAGATCCTTGATTGTGGCCATGAATCCACCAACGGATTCATTCTCATCCATCTTTAATGCAAAAAATTTTCCCTTGAGTGCCAGAACATGATTTGTGTTCTGTGTCTCGTACAGATTCTTGATTGTGTTCCATATATCCGCGGCTGACTTGCAATTTCTGATATGGGGGATAATGTTGCCTTTGATAGACATCTTCAATATGACTTTTGCCTTTGTTTCTCTCTTATCCCAATCTTGTTCTTGGGTCGGTGTTCCAATTCTCTGCTCATTTCCCAAGATGATCAACCATGCATTCGCACTCTCCAGCAAAGTTTGCATTTTGAACTTCCAGTTAGAGAAGTTCGTTCCATCAAGCTTGCCAGACTCGTGGAGGTATGATTCCAAACTGTTGTTCATTTTCGCCCAACTGAACACTCCAATCAGCCACCACTGGGCAAGTTCGATCTGCTACCACCAAACAGATCAAGAACTTCATTGTGCCACCACCGGGCAAGTCCGATTTTTTGCCACCGAATAGATCAGGGACTTCACTGTGCCACCACCGGGCAAAACCGATCTGCTACCACCAAATAGATCAACAAGCAAACTCCAACACGCCACCACCGGGTAAGGGCGATCTACTTCCACCGAAAAGATCAAGGAGTTGCATTGCGCCACCACCAGGCAAAACACCGATCTGCTTCCACCGAGCAAATCACAGAGCTCTGATTCGCCACCACCGGGTAGGTCTGATCACGGAACCCCAATTCGCCACCACCGGGCAGATCTGATCTACTACCTCTGAGCTTATCAAGTATCCTCAATTCGCCACCACCGGGCAAATCAAATCTGCTGCCACCGAGTAGAATCTCCACATGCCACCACCGGGAAACTCCGATCTACAACAAAAATTGAAGATTTCCAGAGAGAAAGAGGTTGGCTCTATGGCGCTCTGAATAGCTAAAAATCAGCGCCAATTGCAAAAAAAGAAAAATTCACGATGTCCACGGAAATTGGCGCGCTTAACAGCCACGGATCCGCGCCAATTTAGTTATAATTTTCCTGTCGCGCTTTTCAGCCCCAAACCAGTGCCAATTTGTTTTGTTCTAGATTGGCTCGATTGCCTTCAAAAAATAAGCGCCAATTGCTCAACCTTTTCTCCGGCTCAGAGATGATCAGTCATCTGAGACCCTTCACTCTAGGTGCTACTGCAGTTCCACTTGATCACACAGACACATTTACATGTACTCCTACCACTACAGAAATGTAATTTAATGATGCATCCCTAGAAAAACAATTTTAAGGCTACCTCTACCCTAAGCTCTGATACCAAGATAAAAATCACGCTTTGAATTAAATGAAGGAGTTGCAACTCACAGGAGTGTACGACACCTGGGAGACTGCACTCAAACAAAGAGGAGACTCTATCTCACGTTCACTCTACATTACATCAAATGAATATTACAATATTAAATACATCACTGAAAAATAGGCAGTTGTAAACAACCTCCTAAACTCTAGGAACTAATCCTAAACTAAGGAGATACGTTACAACCATATAACCATTTCTCCATTATTTTTAACTCCACATCATCACATGATGATGACTATTATATCGCAATCTCCATTCATTGCAACTTTACACATCAATATTTTGCAATGGAGAGGAATATTTGGTACCAACAAGGAAAATGCAAGCTCACAATTCATATATTTGTAGGGAGCGAAAGGTAAGTGTCTCTTATTTAGTGCAGGACACATAGTGAACCTCATCATTGCATGATGATCATTATATTATCCCTAGGAATGAAATTGAATATATCTTAAGACTAGGTAAGGAAAAGAATATTTGTAATGAAATATAAAATGTGGTCATCGAAAATGGATCTTGAACTATTCGTAAAAGAAAAAAAGGGAGAAATCATAAAATTCAATTGGAAAATGAGAAATTGAGGTAGATTTCAATCAAGGAAAGAGAAATTTTGTCAAAAAATGGAATTAGAGTAGGGATTTTTTTCCAAAAGAAGTAAACGTGAGCAAAAAATTGACATGGTACTATTTAACACAATGAAGGCTAGGATCTAGAAATAAATGTTTCTCTTGGTTTATCGTTGATGGCTTCACCTCTTATAACACATCTAACAAATTTCTCTAAATATGACATTTCCTACCATGGCCCCTTTATTCTATTTGTTTGTTTAATTTCCATCAAGAAATCTAATTCCTTTGATAATTAGAAATCTATTTCCATTGATAATTAGTGAATACTGATGTTATGAATTTTGCGTGTCTCCATTTTAGTTCAATATAGTATTGCTTGGTATTCAAAGAGTATTTGTGATATGTTTCGATGGAAATGAAAATGACTAGCCAATACATGCATTTGGGTACACATATGACTAGCTAAGACTTACGTTTTGGGACATTTATCTCTTTTTCTATCTTAGAAATGCACTTGCATAATAAATATTATGATGATGTGTTCGTACAATGTTTCCACTTATAGCCACATCTAAGAGAATTCCCCATCACTACAATTTATAGATATTGCTAGGATGAGCATCTTTGTTGTTGAATTGATACCCTTATTAAAAAAACAAATTGGTTTATGTGGTACTATAGTTATCTGGTACTATAGTTATACTAGTTAAATAATTGCGTACTCATGAATGCAATATTCAATAATTAAACCAAATTAATATTCAAATATAAACACTTCATTCCTCTTTTTTCACAAAAAATAATCCATGCAAAGAAATGGATGTTTGGGAATCAAGTGGTAGTTGAAATTCACATAATGTTAGATGTTCGATTTGTTTAAGTTTCTTGGAGGTCTTAGATTCTAGTGCAATTAATGCTAGAAATTTAGAAACTTTTTTTTTTAAACTACCCTTCCATTTTCTTTTATGGCACAATTTATCCTCTTTTATTCTTACTTTATATTATCAAGGTGTCCTTCCCAGACAAGGAGGTCAACTATAAAACAATATTAGTCAAATATAGGTGTAATGTTATAAGTTCTACTCATATTATCAAAATGTTTGCATTCCTCATTTCATAGCCTCTTAGAGGTCATAGCTGAGGTCCAATGGACATTACAAATTTAAGAACATTTTTTTCACTATCCTTCTTTTTTCTCTTCTGGCATAATTACTCCTCTTTAATTCTTACTCTACATCATCCATGCACCCTACCTAGCCAAAAAGGTCAACCGTACAACAATGTATTCCAACATAGGTGTAATACTATAAAGTTTACTCATGTGGTCAAACTGTTTGCAACCCTCATATATTAGTCATATGTGGATATATCCAGAGAGAACATGATATGTAAACTACCCTGGATACTTCCTTGTACATTTTGTCACAACAGATCTAATAATAATATATTAAGATATTGAATTTTTACACTATTACAGATTTATTAAAATTCTAGATCTGTAGATTTAACTATAATTAATGCATGCACGAGGATAAAAATTATGAAAAAAATTAAAGAAAAAAATAAGCTCACACACACACCTAATACACAATATATGATATCTAGGAAACTCTTCTGGGAGAAAACCTAGCTAGAAGGTGAGGTCGATTCGCTCTCTTTCTATGTCTGGAAATATGGTTATGTGTATAGAGATGGAATGTCTGTGGCCCATGGGCTGCTACAATGCATGGATCCTTGTTGTGTGTTCTCCCTCCAATCTCTCCTGGCTATCTATTCTCAACTATGGAACAAAAGTCTCTCAAAATAATGGAATGCCTCTTCCTCCTAGTGGCTTGGTTATAAGTTAACCCAATAGCGTACTAGTGGTTAAATTTTACTATATCAACTATTAGCTAGAGTTATAATATAAAATATTCTAGATTATTTACATCAAAAATGCATGGCTAGCCCCTTTTCCATGAATAATGGGGGTTGACTTGGCATCCTCCCAAACCATAGGTGTGAAAATGGGAAGGTGAACTTCCGAGTGGCATAATGTTTGCATATCGACTCTGATTGACGTGCTTCTTACACCGTTGGAAAGATCCTTGTGAGTAGTATAGCATGGAAAGGTGTTGCACAATTGCAAAAAATATTTACCCCAAAAAACATCGTTTGATGCCTTAAAATTCTCCCGGAGTGTTTCAGACCTCATTTCACCAAACTGGGTTCTGCAGGTAAAAATGGTCCCATGAGTTGATTCCTCCAATTTTCCCACTATGAATGCATCAAGATGGATGAAAAAATATATATAATGATCCAATCTAGATCAGAACATAACTAAATATGCCATTGTTTGTTTTTGATTTGGAATGTTCTACTTGGTCAAATTTTTTTATTGTATTGTTACAACATCCACTTATGGCATACCATATAGTAATAGGATTCTAAGTGGTTATGTTTATCTTTATGCTTGAAATATAAATTAAAAAAAATTTCCTACTTTTTTCATCCCTCCTTATGCCACAAGGGAGCTTGAGGGAATTTAATTTGTAGAAAAGCATTGTCCATTACAATATTCTCACATAAGTATTCTTGATGAGAATTACTTAATTTTCTAAACAAAAAAAAATGTCAACTATTACAATTTTAGATCTAAGTTGACAAATAGGTGATATGTTGTGAGTTGTTTTGGAGTATCCATGATTTATCCTTTTCTCATTAGTTCTTGATTAACGATTACCTCTTACATCCTTGCATTAGAATGTTGAGAAAAAGTTTGGTGATATTCAGATTCTAGCTAAGTTATTTTGTGGTTCAACCCTTTGTTTCATCTCTTAATGAAAAAAATATCTACTCTACATACACTTATAGAGCATTGTATTTGATCATTAGTTTAGGGTCATGAGATTGAGTTTGGGAAGCTTAAAGGTTCCTTATCTATTCCACCTCCTTACTTAAGATTTGAAGTTCAAAGTTTAATTGACAAATAGCTAAATGAATTTGGAATTGATTGAAGGTGCAACTCTATGCCTCATTCTTACTAGCAAAAGAGTGGTTAACATGTAAATCTACAATGCTTGGGGGTACATAATAGGGGCATTGTGGAACAACCATAGGAGGTAACTTTTTATGATGAAAAATTCATCCCTTATTGAAACCATATGATAGAGTTCTATAGCAACTGTGAGGAAATAAAGAGAAAACTCTTTTGACTAAATCAAAAGGGAGAAGAAAGGGGCCAAAATTATTATGGCTCAATGAATGCCAAGAAATTCCCCAATGCACTAAAATAGGAGAAACTATATTTCATGAGAAGGATATGGGGCTTATAAATTCTATTCATCGTAGGAAATTTCACAACACATATTTCAAATATATCGTACTAGGCCTAGAATTTAAAATTCACCTTATATGTTATTTGAAAAATTGATAATGGTGAATATTTATTTTTTCTACCTTACATTTTACATCGTATGTAAATTTATGAATTTAAAACATTTTATGATATTATATTCAAATTCCATACATTTACTAAACAAAATAGAAATAACAGAGGATGATACATAATATCATACAAAAATAATGGCACTAAGCATATAAATGAAAAAAGTTACAAAATGAAATCAAAATTAGAAAACTGTATAAACATAAATTTGGATTTAAGATGAAAATATGTAGATGAAAATTTTCAAAAAGTGGATTTAGGGAGGATCCCACTATATGGAATTTTGTAGAAAGTGAGATAGGGGGGCCTTGGCCATTTCACCTTTCATAAAGATTGTATAGATGAGAGTTCAATAATGATAACAAGATGGAAAAATAAAAGATGTGACATGCATAATAGTGTGTATAAGATATGGTATAATTAATAATAAGGTTGGATAACACTCCTTCACTTTCATATTAAAAAAATAATCCTTCCTCTGCCTATAATCCAATCACTAGAAATTATTATGGCTAACATAAATGTTTAGACATCAAATTTGTAGTTCCATTTATTTTTACCTACCAACTTTGACGTCTCAAAATTTTCAACCACTATCAAATACATCTTAAAGACATTTTTTTGTTTGTGGAACATGAAATGCTAGGCCTTTCAATTTGCAAAAATCGTTGAAAAAGTAGGGGAGATAAATGATGGAATGAATGTGGAGTGTAGATAACTACTTTCCATGTTGTCTCATGGAGGGAGATAGAAGTTTTTTTATGTGAACAATGTCTAATGAATGTCATACATTGAACATGATTCAACAGGTTCAATTTTAATAGAATGAGAAAGCAATTTTTGGATGTAAAAATGCATGAGAGATACTATGACAATGATGTAATAATTAGGTGCATTTGCTACTAGAGCTTGGTACATTATGTATGGGAAAATCACAAGTATGTTCTTTATGGCCTTGGATTGAAAGGTGTTCTTTGGAAAATTCTTTCGCTTATTTAATCCAATGTGAATTTTTTCCTATAATACTATACTTTTTTAGTTTTATGTAGGATAAATCGATTTTAAATGTTGTAGTTGTAGCATAGATCTCTCCACTTGGGTTGAGGATACAATTTGTATGTTTTTTTTTCTCAGGAAATGAATACTCTTCCTAAGGAAATCCATTCCCTACCTTAGGAAATGTATATCCTACTTTAATAAATGCATGAATTTCATAAGGATATGCATGCATTTCCTTAGGAAATGGACATCATTCTTGTAATGATCAAACAAATTAAATTTTGACAAAAAGAATTCGAGGCATCCCACTAATATTGATTCTATCCACAATTTTCGTCTATTATCAAATTAGAACACAATTTTCTTCTAAAATATTTGTAGAATCCTTTCGGTGATGGGAGTATTTTATTCTTACCATGAGGAGTGGATATGCATTAAAAAAAATTCTCAAACTCTAGGGCAATCCATGAATATAAAAGGTAAATCATTTATTTCCACTTGAGTAGATATTTATTGATTATTTTGTTAGATAAAAGCTCAAATGTTTAATCTATCATCATTGTCCAAATTTTCAGGTTCAATCCGAAAATATAAAATTTTATTAACCTCGGATGGGGTTTTATGACATTAATAGGATGAGGGAAGCTCCATATGGCATGAGGGATACATTTTAGTTGTGTAATCAACAGCTTAAAATGAAATATAGTAGGACGTCTATCAAAAGTTCATGTTCCTCAAAACTACTTAAGGGCTCTATACCCAATGCATCATAAGCATGGAATTCATTGTACAACATATATTTAATTATTTTATCTTAGTTTCTATCATTGTAACTTTGAGTATATTGACAAACATAAAAATAAAAATTTGGCCCTCCCATTTTACTTCCTAAATTCCTACCTTTTGCGTCTATAATGATAGAGGATGCCTATGATATCATCATGCCTATGATATCATCACAACCAAACAAGAAGATATAGATGATTACTTAATAATAGGCCACTTTGAGGGGGAAACCTCCTTTTACATCACATAAATGAATAATTCTTGGATGATTCAAATGACAAGAGCTACTTAGTATATATAGGATTCTAAAGGGTTAAAATATAATTAGAACTTACATGAACTAATAATGTAAGTGCACAACAATAAAAATAGTAGGCTTCTATGGGGCACAAAAACAACAATATAGGGGCTACACTAGTATTATAGGGTCCTAACATGCTCTTCTCCTTCAAAAACGTGTTGTTGTCAACACTTGAGTAGTTCTGGCTGGTTATGTATTAAATACTCATCCCCCCATGTGGAATCTTCAGCGAGTTCTTCCAGTTAAGGAGATAATCTGAAATTGATTGATTCCATAGTAGTGGGATTCTTGTGTCTGTGATTGCTTCAGGATCCAATATGATTTTTCCTTCCTCATCAACTTTTCACAACATAGTTTTAATTGGGAGCTTGTCACTTATAACCTTCTTTAAGAATGAAACATGGAAAACAAGGTTTACTCACAAGGATGTAGGAAACTCCAATTTATATATCATAGTACCAATATCTTGCAACAACTTTTAAAGGCCATAGTACTTGGTTGATAATCGATTATCCTTCTTAGCTTCCTTAAGGGACATTTATTTGTATGGTTGTTGGCATAAAAATTCCCAACCACCTACGTCAAAAATTATTTCCACTAGTACAAAATGAGGGATTAGTGACTACGTGACTAAATTTTTTTATCACCACATTTATTTCAAGGGAATTACTACTAAATTTGATCAATTTTAGATGACCCAACTAAAAATGACTAACTTAAATGACTAATTTAGTCTATGGATAAAATATACGACTAGATAATATGTGACCCAACTAAAAGAGACTAACTTAAATGACTAATTTTCTCCAGGAGTAAAATATATTACTAGATAATAAGTGACAAAATTAAATATGACTAACTAACAAGTAGAATGACGATATGAATTAGTCATTTATGGTAGTAATTTTGAATTGTGTCACAAAGGAAATGGAAAATTGCAATTTTGATACTCAAGTGTTACCTTTCACTAAATTTTAACACTGTAGATGGATTCGAAGACCCCTTTGTCTCTAAATTTTAACATTGAATATGGATTTAGAGACTCCCTGAAAGAGTGAATCCATCTATAGTGTTAAAATTTAGAGACTCCTTTAATAGAAGTGGAAGATGCTCAAGAAAAAAAATATAATAACAATTGAGACCAATTATTCAAATTTGGGACATTGATTTATTGAATTGAAATAGGCATGATAATCTAGTTGGTTCTCATAGACACACTATAAAAATAGTATGGAGGTTGGCATGTCTCTCGAATATTCCAATGGAGATCCTCTTCCCATGGGAGAAATAACACAAAACACCAATAGACGTGTGCTTAACTTATTTATTTATATTTCATATTCATTTATTCATTTATTAGTACGTTAGTAGGTAGATTTCTTGCCTAGAAAAATATATAGCTACAATCAACCTAAACACTCTAGGTCTTCTAATTGGGTAGTTCAACTAGCCACTTTTGGCTGCTAATGGACATAATATAATACCTTTTTACTTTTTCTCAGTAATTTTTATTCTTGTGGATTTTTTATGACTTTAAATAATTTTAATATCGTCCTCTTGATTTATATAATCATAGATTTCCTAGGGTTAGGGTGAGAAACAACAGACAAAGTCGAGTGTTGCGAGGGATGCCCTAAGAAGTAAATATGTGTCATTTCTCCAAAAGGACCTGATCGTGGTTTTGCATAAATCCCCTCTTCATCTACAAGTTATGGTCAAGGTAATAGTTTTGTGTGTAAATCACTCCCTATCCTTGAAGTACCAGATATTGAGTGCCCAAATTTGCTTTGTGTTCTGAAGATTTCTTTTTAAATGAAATATTCTTCAAAATTATATTATATATGCATGTTTGATTTTGGAGAGAATATTGACAATATACAAGTTTCCATTCTATGGCTAATATCACTAGGAAGAAAATCAAAGCCCAACAACCATTAAATACCCTACAATAGATTAGTATATATTTTTTATCTAGAGAAAAAATAATATCTCTTTCCATTACTTAAAATAAAAGAGATACAATAGATCAGTCAAATCCAAGGAATCAAGAGAATCCTGAAGAACCCCATGAGTACTAAATCATATATAAAATGTTATGAAATTTTAGAAACCCCACAAAAAACAAACATTGATTCTTGTTATTTATCCCATGACCAAAATTTCATTTAACAATCATACTCGAAGAAAAGACCTCAACACCATTCTGAGATGATTTCACTAGTAAAGAATTTTTAGTATGAATTACATCCTACTTTGATAGCCTTTCTTCTTCCTGTTCATGTTTCCTTAAAATATGATGAAAATGGATGGACTAAAACTAGGCATTCATATCTATTGCGTGATGGAGAACCTTATTGAGCCCCATACACCTCCTCTCTCTAGTTGTTATTATAAGTAAGATAATTTTATCAATATACAAATGACAAAAAAATTTCAATTGGGATGCTAAGTACATTAGTGTGAATACACTGTAGGAGTGGAAAGGTCATTCCTCTACAAACCAAAAGAGGATGTAATTTAATATCTACAAAATAATGTGCTTTTGAAAGTTTGGATTCGATACAAGCAATCCAAGGGCCTCAATACCTTTTGAAAATACAGTTATTTTGAATACCTTTTTCCAGTAACTTTCTCTTGAATAGTGTTTTCCATTGCAATGGTCCCCAAAAGTCAGCCTGCCCATACTTTTGTTGAATTATTTGTACTTGGCCCCAAGCCACAATCAAAAGTGATCACATGTTGATAAGAGATATGTAAAAGGCCTTATGCCCCACTTTCTATGGCATCTCGGTTTTTGGCCTAATCAAAAGGCCAATAAGAAATAGTCATAATCAACTGCAAGTCACCTAATACCTTTTGTTTTGCCTTATTGGTCTCTTCTCAAATGATTTGTAAGCTCCTTTCATATTATAATATGCCATGGGAGGGGTTGAAATCAGATCCTGAAAGAGAGTATGATTTTTTTTAATATATTTTTTTAGTACCTTTTTTCATTAAATACCTTTTTGCAATGAAGTGGTCCCTATAAGGTGGTATTCCCATACTTGTATTCAATTATTTATACTCGTCCCCAACCCACAATCCAATGTGATGACATGTTGATCAAAGATATGTAAAATGACATTTACACCACTTTTGATCGCATCCTAGCTCACGACCCCATAAAAAATGCCATAGGAATGGTTTTACTCAACTGCAAGTCACCTAATGCCCTCTGTTTTTACCATCTCTATCTCTTCTCAAATGATTTGTAAGAAAAATTGATATTATAATAAGTCATGGAAAGGGTTGAATTCAGATCTTGAAAGGAGTAGCATTTCTAGATAGTGATATGGTCCATAACACAAAAAGGGGAATATAAAGATGGTATTTGCATGTCTCATTTCTCTCTACCCAAGCTTCAATTGCTCCCTTCAATGAATTTCCTTCCCATTTTCATTTGAATCGAGTGAGTACTTTTACCCGTATCGAAGCTTCTAAAATGAAGTGGAGGTTAAGTAATAAACATGAAGATCACTTTTCAAGTTTTCCTTACACAATGTATAGTATCTTTGATCTTGCCATGGCATATTTTTAGATTGTCCCAAGTCAAAACCTTGTTCCTTATATTCTATAATAAGTTATATAAATATCCTTTTCTTCAAATGATGTTGTAATTTTTAAATTAGATTCCACCTCCAAGTTTCCATTCCCTTCCCTTTTTTTGCTAGGTGGTAAAGCCATATGATAGCCTTTGTTGACTGTGTATTCACTTGCTAATCGTTTTGTATCCCAGACCGATTTGACATGCTATTAATACTATTTATGAGTATGATACATATGTTATTCATTCCTCATATAGATCATCTTACAACCCTAATTGACCTTCTATTTTCCAATTTCAGACCCAAGCATTGTTTTATCATAATGTTATCTAGGACAAATAATTTCGAAATTGAAGATTATCCATCATCTGCATAGATATCTAGGATTGACTAAACCCCTAACATAAGCGTCAATTTCAAAACTCCCCTCCTGACTATTACCAACCATCTAAGCCAAATGATCCCCTATGAGATGGTATGACAATGATTCCTACCATTTCTCTCCAACTGATTAAGCCTCCTATGTTAGATTTTGTTGAACACCTTATAGACTTTTTAGTGTCAAGGGAGTCATCGTAATTCTTTGTCCTGATAGATTGTGATGATCCTAGTCAAGTGATGATTACTTCAAGATGTCTTAGCTTCTAAATCATTTGAAAAATTATTAGACCTTTAAGCCCCATCCACCCTCCCTCTTAGCTTTAATGATTTTCTTCCACTTGACAATGGGTATTGCTTGCTCTTCACTTCTCCAACACACTGGTAGTGATAAAAGAACTTTATAAATGTGTTTAGACTTCAGATAACCTTTTGAAATGATAAAGAGGAACATGCAAAACACAGGTATAATTTCTAACACTATTGAGTAGTGGCAGTGTTTCCCCATCAAGCTCCATTGGTTTTAGCAAAAAAATATTTTCTTGATATTCTCGTATTCATAACATGTATATGGATGTATATAAATTTTCTTTAATCTTGTATCAAAGATACCTCATAATATCATTAAACTCTTTGACCTAAAAAAAGTTGTCCTTTTTAGATTAAATTCTCTCCCCCAAGAACTACCACTTTGTAAAATGATAGTTTATTTTTGTTGCCTGATAGGCATACATTTAGTTGTTTGATACATATTTAGACTTCTCCTTTATAATTCAATGCATTCATTGAGGTAGGGGCATACTCCTTGCAACCCTGGGAAACGAGAAAGCATCATTTGAAACATTTCACCCTGATCATTTCATAGGAGGACAAAAGAAAACATGAGGGAAAAACGTTACCTCACCAGCCCACCCCCCACCCCATCTCTATATCTTCTCAAATGATTTGTAAGCTCCTTTGATATTATATTATCTCATGATAGGGGTTACATTTAGATCCTGAAAGAGAGAAGCATTTATAGATAGTGATATGGTTCGTATAACAAAAAGGGGAAGAGAATGATGGTCTTTCCTTGTCTCATTGCTCTCTAGCTAGGCTTCAATTTACCCCTTGACCGAGTTTCCTTCCAATTTTCATTTGACTCTTGTTAGTACTTTTACCCCTATATAGACTTCTAAAATGAAGTGGAAGCCAAATAATAAACAGGAAGATCAATTTTCTATTTTTCCTTACATAATTTATAGTATCTTGAACCTTGCCATGACTTCTTTTTTAGATTATCCCGGGACAATAGCTTGTTTCCTAGACTCTAGAATAATCTACAGAAATATCCTTATCTTCAGATGATTATGTAATTGCCAAAGTAGATGCCACCTCAAAGTTTCCATGCCCTTCCCTTGTTTTTCTAATTGACAAATCCATATGATATCCTTTGTTGCCTATGTATTCACTTATTAATCTTTTTGTAACCCAGACCAATTTGACATGCTATTAATACTATTTACTAGTATGATACCCATACTCTTCATTCCTCACCCAAATCATCTTGCAACCCTAAATGATATGTTCTTTTCCAGTTTGAGATGAAAGCATTGATTTCATCATAACATTATCTAGGAAAAATAGTTTTGAAATTGAATAGTACCTCACCCGTCTCCACCCATCTCTGTCTCTTCTCTAATGATTTTTAAGTTCCTTTGATATCAAAATAGTTCATGGTAGGGGTTACCTTACGATATTGAAAGAGAGCAACATTTTTGGATAATGATATGGCTCATAACACAAACTCTAATTATTTTAGGGTAGTTTCATCCAATAGTATCTCATTAGGGGTGTTGGTGTTTTATAATAAAAAAAAATCTATGGTGATAAAATTCTTTTGTATCATCTGTGTGTGTCCATATGATTCCATCAGTTTCTAAAGATATGTATAATGCACACCTCAAATTCATATAGTATCACAGGGGTGATCAATTCCTGGAAAGGGAAGAACAACGTGTTCCAATCCCCCAACCTCTTCCTTGTGAACATATCTCTATTCAGTCTCTCACTGAATCAGTGAAATCCAATTCTTCGTATGTGTATTAGGAGTTGCTTTGGTTTTTTATTGTCACACAACCTTGGTCATGTATAGGTTTACCTTCATCCCTAATTATACACAAGAAGTTGTCCAAAGCTGGCAAGTGATGTTGTAAGTTTTGAAGTGTCCTTACAGTCAAGTCAACATTATCTAGGTATAATGCCAAATTATTTTCTGAAATCAATGAAGAAACACCCAAGCTCCTCATCTGTATTCCCCCATGTCTTCTGTGTCATGTGCATTGATGTGCGACAAAGATCTATAATGGAATCCTTTGGTCTAAATCTTACATTTACGTTGTCCTTTTCCCATCTATTTATTTGTTGATTTTACTTTCTACCATTCCTCTAACAAAAGTGTAGAATAATGGGCTGATCATAAAGTTCCTATAGTTTCCATGGTTGTTTTCAATAGTTTAACTCTCCTACCTACTTTAGAAATGGGAAAAATAAGCCTTGTTAATTTGTATGGGAAATCTTCGTTCGAAATCAAAGTGATGGAACAATATGATATCTGAGGTGACCCTTACCCCATTTCAAGTGCTCTACTTGAAAGCCTTTGAATGGTCTTCACTTTTCCCAATACCACTATTTTAATTCCTACCTTCACACCTCACTTTCAAAGCTATCCCCTTCAAGATGGTTTTTGGTGGAATTTTCCTGAAGGATGGGTTCCTAATACTTATAAGTGGTTTTTGTGTTGTACAACCATTGTTATGTTTTTATATTTGTTTCCTACCCCGATTTCCTCACCTAAATTTTTTTCTAGTGGTTTTGGGGTTTTTCCTCTCCATATTTAGCAGTTTTTCTTGCGATATCTTACAAATGTAATATTTTTTTTCCTTTATGAGAAACTTTTATGTCGTAAGGTTCTCATTCTTGTTTTCTTTTGTGTATGTTACCTGAGCTTCCTTGTAGTCCTTATTAAACTGAGGCTTTACTATAAATAAACTTGTTTATCACATACTTTATTCGTTTGGATATATCTAAATGAAAACAAAACCTCACGTATGTGGTTGTCATTATTTTTTCCCTTTTCATCTCCAAGGATCAAAAAATTTCCCAGCAAGTTTCCATCGTTTCAAAATCTATTCACATCAAAATTACAAATGGAATGTCTTACCTACACTAGTGGTTAATTTTAGACATCCTTCATCTAGAATCGAAATCATATTTGAAATAGTGAATGAATAGTCCCATGACATTTAGAAAATATGGCCCCCCATCAAATATCTTGCCTCTCTTCCTTACAAGAGAGGACTGTTAACACCCAGGTTGTTCCCTATGACTCCCAAGGGAATACGACTGGGGGTAACCACTAACCAACTTTTGGATTGTAGATCCTAGCCTATCTATAATCAGAGAGGGCTCTCTCTTTGAGTTTTAGCTATGCCTTGTGAGTATCTTGGGCTAGTTTAAAGTTTCAGTTCTCTGTTTGAGACTTTGGTTGATGGAATTTTGTTGTAAGAAGGGCATGAAGAGTTCAGAAGATGCTAATCCATTGGGCATATGGAGTCAGAAAAATGAGGTGGTTCTGGTGCCTGTGATGGAGAAAGTTTTAATGTGGGGCTAGATAGTTATTGCTAATATAATTTCCAATTTAGTGACATATGGAGTTACCAACAGTGTGACATGAATTTGAATGACAATCCCTACTTAGTAGCATAAATTAATTACCAAATAGTGACTGTGAGGTATTCAGAGCTTATTGGAGCAATTAAGAATTCCAATTTAAACAGCTGAAAGCTATGAAAACATTTATAGTGAAATTAGATTGAGATCAGGGTGTCTCCACGGACAAATCCTGAGCTATTCTTTTTCTTTCTTTCCTAGTTTCAGACCAACATGTGAGAGGAATGAGTTAAAATAAATAATAGAAAAAATTAATAGAGATAGAGAAACACTTATTATATCAAATCATAGCACTAGAATCCTGTAGCATTCAATGGTTCCAATAACAGCAAGCACCAATAAGGCTCAGTTCCTGTAAACTCCAAGCTTTATTAATCACATCCTTCTAAAGGTTACAGCCGAGTTCTCAGTTCTTCATAAGAGAAACAACCAAAAACAATAATCACCAACCCCTTGGCAGTGTATACGAGGGGGTATATATACAATAGGTCTTACAAAATATGTCAGTGCTGAGTCATTTGATACATTAACTGTGTTCACCAACTTTTACAGATATCTGATAAGAAAGTTATTGCTACTATAAATGTAAAATAAATGGTCTTCAATGCTGTCAGGCCTCTTTTGACCTTTGGAGGAGGCTGAGTCGGTTGAGTGTTTCTGCTTTTAATGCTGACTGATGTGAATGATGTGTCTTTATGCTCTGTCATGCTGAAGCTTTTTCTCAGCCCTGCTACCTGTAGCTGTCGTTGCTGTTCTTGGTGGCTGAATCTTCACGCTGAGGTGGCTCATTCCACCTTTCTGTCATAGTATGTGTATCACACTTTCTGAAGGTGATAACTTATGTATTTTGATGACAAAATTCAGATGAAGCCTCTTGTTTATAATAACAACTGTATCATGGAGGCCCACCAATCCTGCGTAGGCAATTGATGCCTCAAAATTGCATCCATGGCCTCATCTGCCTCTGTGTACTTGTAGAAATTTGGAGGCGTTTCAAACAGATGGCTAATCTCATTCATAATAAAAAATAGATTTTCTATTCTGTCATAGAGACTTTGACCAGATGCTGGCCCTGTATCCTGGGAGCTACTTGATCCTTGGCTGATCTGATTTGCAGCAAATGTGTTCACCCTCTTAGCATAAACTTCATGTGATAGAAGTTTTCCTGCACTGTTGAGTAAGCTGGGGAGACCTCTGCCCTGTAATGCAACAAATTTATCCATGAACCTGTGTACCTCTGCTTGCATGTCTTGGCTCCTTCTGTCCAATGTCTGTACCAGGCTTTTCAGTGTGAGGACCCTCTTAACCAGCTGGATAGTCTCTGTCCTGCTGGTGATCCCAATTGCTGCCAGTTGAGGGCCTGTCCTGTTATTTAGCACATTGATCAATCTGTTGGCTACCTCAGGCATACTGCCTAGAGATGCCCTCGCTTTATGCACTTCCTTTTGTGCTTTACCTATGAGCTCCATTTGCTCATGTATGGTTCCAATACATTGCCATTGGTCCGTTATTGATTGACCAATGTGGGTCCACAAAACTCTTCTGATCTCACCCACCACTTTGTCAAGGGTGAGCTCCTTCTTGAGCTCTTTGATTCTTTCCTTGAGAGTTTTTATTCCTCTCCCTTTCTCAGCCACATTCTGCTTTGATTTATCAAAATTTTCATTTAATTTGGCCAATCCTTGGCTTCATTTAGTTCTGTCATCTGGGCCTCTAGGGCCTGGAACTCATTTAACAATTTCTGCATGTCCAAGCTTGGAGCTTGTTCTGTAGAGGCTGCTGCTTTTGATGTTGACAGTGCTGCTGCTACTTCTGTGTGAGGAGGAGTGGTCTTTGGAGGCTCCTCAAGGTTAATAACCTGTGGAGGGGGCTGAGAAGTCTGACCTCCCTCTTTCTGCTGTAGGGCTGCCTGTAGTGCAGCCTCAGTGTCCTCTAGTCTCCCTTCTGTCTGCACAAGTTGTTTGTGCAGTGCTACCAGCAATGTAGCTATTTCTTATTCTTTCTTCTGCTGAGAAACCTCATCTGTTTGGGGATGAATGGTTGCTGGTAGCTTTAGTTTCTTTCTTAGGGCTGCCAGGTCTGCATCCCTCATCTTCAATAGTGATTGTATTGCTTTGGGATCCTCGGGGTCATGCCCTAGCTCTATAATTATGTCTTCCAAAGACTTGATCCTGTTGTCTTTGGCCAAGGAGGATGCCTTCTCCAACTCTAGTTGGGCAGCTGTATTATTTAGGCTGTTCTCCAGCCTTTTTGCTAACATTGTCTTATCTGCCAATGTTGCATAGACCATTTCACCCGTTTGCTTATGGAGTTCTATTTGGTCCATCGGGTGAATGTCTTTTGCAAGAACCTCCACGTTGGTTCTTATGTAATCTGCAGCTGACTGTGGCTGCAGCGTGGTGGGCCTGAAATGACTCATGGTCATTTTTCCTTCTCAAATGTCATAGGCTGCCATGAGCCTCTGCTGATTTGTGGGGGCCATCTTCAACAACTGATTGTAGATTTGGAGCTTGAGTGGCTCATTTCTTCTTTTGATATTAGTGAACTGTTGTTTGATGCTCCCCTCTGCTTTTCTTTGATTGCTTGAGGAGCTGACCTCTCCTCCAAGATTTCTCTCTGGTTCCTGCTGAAAGGAACTTGCTGATACCTCCATGCTTGGTGGGCCCATTATCATTGATTTCCCCATAAGCATCTCTTCTTCAGAGAGGGGATTTAATCTTTGCCTTTTCTCCCCTTGATTAGTGGACGTTGTAAGGGGGGTCTCCTGCTCTCTGTCTCTTTTCTTTCCTTTTTCCACTTTTTGTGGAGTCTGGAGTACTGAAGTCTCCACTATCTTCTCTTGCCCTGATGATATGTTCTGTTGGGCTTGTTTCTCAGTAGGTTTTGGGGCTTCAGCCATTTGTTCTTGCTGCATAGGCTGCCCCTCTTCTTGAGGCTCTTCTTGTTATTTTTCTTGTTCTTCTTGTTGCTGGTCTAGTTGCTTCTCTACCTCCTTATCTATCTACTGCTCTATTTGTTGCTGTGCTCTAGGAGGTGATTGTTCCTGCTCCACCTCCTTGCCCTTGCCTTTATTAGTTTCTTGTTGGGAAACTCCGGCTACTTGTTGTTGGGCTGTGGATGATGAGGCAGCTGCTCCAATTTGCCTTTGATATGCGGAATAAACCTACCCACAAGATTCCAAGTCAGCCTCTTTCTCAAGTTTGCTTGTTTCTCTCCTTAGCATTTCTTCTTGACCAATTGGCTCTTCTAAGGTGCCTTCTTTCCAGCTTAGGGCATTGGCATACTTCTCAACATGGGGTAGTTTCACACGAACATAGCCCCCCAATTTATACTTTATTCTCCTAAGGGAAATGAAGTGATTTGGGTCATAAGGCACCCGCTTAAAACTGGTTTGAAGTCTGAGGGTCTCTAGGATCCTATCAGCTTCCTTCCATCCTTCCTCCTTCTTATTGTACAAGAAGGGGCCCAGCTGATTCTTTACCTTCACTTGCACCTTCTTGTTTTTGCCTTGGAAATGGAGAAAGTGAGCATTTCCAAACTGCCTGAAATACTCTAGGGCAAAGAGTCTCATGGGGACATATTTTGGCAGCCTATAAGGATTTAGCTCACAACCATATACTCTGATTACTGTATGGTGTTGGTAAAAGTACCAATCACCGATGTTGTATGCCTTTGAGAGCTGAAGGATTCTCTGCATTTCTTCTGTCAATCTTGGGGGAGGGGCACCCAACAACAATGTAAACCCCTGCCTCAGCTCTAATATCAACATAGAATTTAACAGAAGACAAAATATGGAAGAAGAGATGTGCAACTCTGAACTGAGGCTTTCTCAACCTAGAGAGCGTAACTTGATTCATTCAACCAGAAAGCACACACATTGTAATTACAAATCAGTTAAGGAGATTGAACAACCTCTTCCAAATAGAATTTAGAACCGGATTAAGCACCATTGTAAGACAACAAGACTAATCCAGGGAACTACACAATTCTCCATTATGCTAAGTAAAGTTTTGCTCATACATATAAAAGACCTAAGTTACTAAACATATGTCTGGATGAAAATACAATGAATAGAAGAAAACGACCATGGAAGGAAATATATATTTAGAGCAGTTGATCAGGTGTAATATGAGCGGTGAATCCATCCAATAATTTTTTTCTTTTAACTCCCCGCCTCTTGGTTATTCTTTAGTAGCATACCATGTGTGATTGTTGCTGACATCTTCTTTTGGAAGGCCATTCCTACTCTAATGGCCTCCTTAACCGATTTGTTCTTCACCTTATTGAAAACTAGCTCAACTTTTCAACTCTTTTCCTCATCTTGTTATTGAACTCTACTTCAACACTTCAATTTTCCAGTTGAATGTAGAATTTACCGCAACTCTTTGTAGGGATTGTTCAGCACCCTTTTCCGGTTACCACTTTTTATAACGCATTGCTCAACTTATTTCCTTTACTTGATGTTAATGGACATCTCTTGTCAGTCCTCGACATAAAATAAACATCTTGTGATGACAAGTTACACTGTGTGACCTCTACTAGGGAAGATTCCCTATTCCTTACATTCCTACATATATCCTTTCCATGTGTGTCCGTCCTCTTGTGGGTACTGAACAATTCTCTCTACTACCAAACCTTCATGGGTAAACTTCCAAGGAATGGCTTCTATCTCCACATCATAATGGTCAGGGTCTCCAAGTTCCACCTTGTATCTAATCAACTAAGTTCTGGGAATTAGAGGAGTATGATGGCTGCACATTTGGATGAAGAATCCCTAAGCCAAAATTTTAGAGATATCACTGTGATCTAATCAGAAGGAAGCAACTAGAGGATAATCTTCGACAAATAGATGGTACAACATGATAGAAATGTTGCCACATGGTAATCTAAGCATTATCTTCCCAGATACCATTTACAACTTTTCAGACAACAAAATGTTGTAGTGGGACATCATGAATGTAGATGGAGAAAACGAAAATCATTACACAAGAGTAAAATTTGGGGCCACAGGGACCACACAAAGACAGTGGCAAGGTGAATGGCTTCAGCAATGGTGGAACAATTTCCCCCTCAACAAGACTACTATGGATCCTCTTTTCTTCCAGCGTGACTTTCGATATGAATGTGAAACTTGTGGATTTTTAATTGAATGTTGGCATTCTCCATGTAAAACTATTGGAGATGTTAATAATTATCAAGATAGTCAATTTCTTGGTTATTTTATGAAAAGACACCATGAATGGCTAGTCATGACTAAGATTAAACACCAAATCATCTTAAGAAAGCCTATGATTATATGAAGAATTTACGCAAAGGCCTGGGATTCTTGTAGATATTCTCAGATAATATTTCAAGGGGCCACACCCTTGGGGGACTAATAGTTCTTGTGGGTTTGTCCTTAAAGCTTCCACAGTGTAATAATGATATATAGTCACAAGACTGAATGTGACCAGTTTTCTCGTGGGTTTTTTTGTTTAAAAGTATCCACTATGTAAAATTTATTTACAGTACAATGTTTTCCGTGGGATTTGTTCAAATCTTCCACAGTGTAACTTAGTATGAAGATTCTTTAGTCACAAGACTCGAAACACTTCTCTGATTTTTAGCGAGCTTTGAGCCACATCTCTTCGACTAACAAAAGATAGTACTAAAGCTGTTTGCTTGACTGTTAGATGTTTGTCCACTTGTTTTCCTATATAAGGAAGGAGTAAGGCTCATTCTGGGCATTCAGAGTGTGAGTGTGATTTTGGTTATGTTTTTGAGTTTTTGAGTTCGAGGAGGAATTTCTTTCTTCCATCTCTTTAGAGTCAGATCTGAGAAGCCTGCGCATCAGAGTGAGAGCTCTGGTGAGAACCTAAAGTGGCCAGATTCTTAGGTTTTTGAAGTCTGTATGTTCTCAGAAGAATTCAAGTTCTAAGACAAAGTCTGTGAAAGGCCAAGAATCCTTCAGATAGATTCTTGCTTGACAAGTCGCAACATCTGATAAATGCATAAACAATCTATCTCTGGAAAGGAGCTTCAGAAATTCTCTCTGAATTTGGAAAGAAACTTATGCATCAATATATGAGTATCCCTTTTCTGAGCATGATACATTATGCTTGAGTAGATTTTTTTCATGTGTTAAAACTATCTGTTGAGGTAGTATCTATGAGACAAGAGGTTGACTTGAGGTTCACCAAGGTCTGAGGAACACCAGTCCGTTAAATGCAGGAGGCCATGTGAATGATGCTAGTGTGCGAAATTCCAAAGGTTCGTGTAAAGGTTCGTGTATTGATCACAAAGAAGATATTCAACAAGAGAAAGCTTCGTGTCTGAAGCCCCTACAACAAATTGGTATCAGAGCCAGTAACGTCTGGTTCATTATGGTTAGTAATCAAAATCTATAAGTCTCTAAAATGGATAATTCTAGAAGATCGGTCTCTTTCAAAGAGCTTGAAGCTGAAGAAAGCCCATAAAGAGATATGTTTTCTTAATCATCTAAAAGCGTTATAAATTCTATAGAACTTGAATATTTTGAAAGTCAGCCTGCACCTAAATGGTGTCTGCTCAATATCACCTTATCAAAAGTATATGCTGACTTATCTATGTTTCATCTTAAAGCTGTAACTAGAATATCTATCAAAGAAAGTATTAGTGAAGTACAAGAGAACATAGATTCTCTACAAACAATTTCTCTTCTTGACACTAAGAAACTTCAAGCTAAAGCCAAAAGAATGGGAACAAAATATTTGCATGTAGGGTGCATAAGGGTAGGGACCAATATTTTAGTTCATAGAGAACTGAATACTTTTGTTCTTGTCACAATCAGAGATATAACACGTAACAAGTATTTAGATTCATTGATAGGAGGAATGGTTTGTCCATTATCAAGTGGACTAGTATACTTTGATTGCTATCCCAACTTTTCTATATATACATTTGATGAGCACATCAAAGGTATTTTACAACTACAGATTCAAATAACAGGGTTTGATATGAAGAGAAAGAGATAATATTTTCAGACACACAAATACGCTCTGTCCTGCAGTTCTCCATGCTCCCAACAAAGAATCCAAATCTATTGTGGTTGTTCTAACAGATACCCAGAATCAAAAGATGGAACATCATATTATTAAATGGGAGGACCTAAGTTTCCCAGAACATTGGGTTGTTGATAACCCAAAACCTCCAACATTGCAAAATATTACTTATGTTGATATACAAGAAGGAACATCATCTATTGTAGTATCCTTTCCTAGAAGATCTACAATAGATCGTAGAAGAATTGATTTAGCTTACAAAGCATCATCCATGTATATTGATCCACAAGTAGTAGATACTACCAGTTCTTTTACACCATTTGTAAATTGCCCTCATATAGATCTATTTTAATATGCCCAGATTGTAAATTTTTCATCCTTGCAAGTCATTTGCTCAAGCTGTAATCAAAAGATAAATCTCAGTAGCCTTGTTGATTCTGTCATATATCAGGACCACCATCCAAGGACAGGAGTATCTCCTCCTACAACTCCTGTCACTCCATGTCCAAATTCTAAGTGTTCTGAAATACCTTTCCCTCATATTGATCATCTATTAATGATTCATGAGATTACATCTTCGGAAAATGAAGACCCCCACCTCAAAGACATGTTTAGCAAAATGTGTCCTACTAGTATGCCTCACTATGCTCTAAGATATCTGGAACAACTTGATGAAATAATCCCTCAGTCTAGATTTGACAACTTTGTTCCTTCTGATTGTAAAAAGTCGTCAAAACTAGAAATGCACAAGTTCTTTTCAGTTATGGAATGATGTAGGAAGAATACAATTGATCATCAATGGATGAAAAATATGCTTAATTGGGATTTATACACTCATCCTAAGGCTGAAAGTTTTTACCTTACCACTTCATACCTAGAAAAAATCAGATTATCCCACAAATGGAAAACATACATGCAAAAGAACAATGTCGAGTTGTCTTTTTATGAATGGAAGAGGAAGCAAGAAAATACAAATGTATAAATGGCAGATGTTGAGTCATCCTTAGAAAAACATTCTTGGACTGCCATAGATGGCAGTAAAATTGAAACTCCTACCACCTTACCTCCTTACAAGGGCATTATATTAGGAGAAGCACAGAGCAATGCTAAAGCCATTCCACTGGTCATAAAATATGACAGTGCCCTTGGCATTGATAGTAGGATACAGAAAGCCAGTGAACAGATAAACAAGGCAAATACAACAATTAAAGGGCTAGAAATGAATTGTGCAAAGTCTATTGAAGTTAAAAAAGATTTTGGCAGTATACAAGTCTCTGTAAATAGTATTAATAGAACTCTAAATGATGTGAACTATTCCACTACTATATTGAAAGTTTTTGTTAAAGAATCCTTAAAAAGGATAGAAGATGTGGAAAGGAAAGTGGATATGGGAAAACAATCCACTCAGTAATCTATTGAAGGGATGTCTGAAAAATTTGATAAACTTCATATAGCCCCTAAAGACAAACAGATTCCTGTCTTTTCTCTATTCAAGAGATCTGTAAATATTCAGCATCCTGTTAAGCCTGTCGATAGATTTCCTTCTCTCTTCCCTAAAGAAATGGCTGAAGGAAAATCTGAGCCAATGACTATCTCCTCACTATTTAAAGAATTAGAGCAAACTGAAAGCTTAGCACCACATCTATTCCCTATCTATGAGCCTCTACAAAGTCAATATACCAGGTATCAAGCACCTGATCTCAGTGGAAAAGGGAAACTTCCAGAAACACATAACTTCCTTTCTGAATCACACAGAGAAGGGAATATTGACAATCTGAGTGTTGCTCAAATTCGACAAATGATAGATCTTGTGTTTACAGAATACAAGCTCATGTGACTAAGGGGAAAAAATGAAATAGAAGCTTGTAAATCTATTGTTCAATGCTTTAATGGAACTTTGTTGAGATGGTGGGAAACAAAGTCATCACCAGCAATAGTGGCAAAAATGGAAAATGAAATCTTGAAAGATGAAGAAGGAGATATCATTCATAATGTTGATGGAGATCCACAAAGAAATATGATTGGGGCAGTAACTTCATTCATTTTAGAACATTGGTGTGGAGGAGAACTTGAACTTGCCAATAAGCATAAGATAATTCTGATGAATATTAAATGTAATAAAATGTCTCATTATGAAGATTTTCATAGAGACTGGATTCAGAGAATATATGAGCTTAAAGATAGCAAAAATCTCTTGTGGAAATAAATGTACTTAGCAGCATTTCCTTCAAAATTTGTAGATTATCTAAGACAACAAGATGCGTTTTAGTTGCCTTTTGAATCCTTTACTTGGGGAGAAATATACATCATCATAACAAAAGTTCTAGTAAGTTTATGCACTAGTATGAAAGTTAATAAATCTCTATAGAAGATGTCAAGATTAATAGAGAGCAAATCCATCTGTAACAAGTATGGTCTTGTTATAGATGACCCCATAGTAAAAAGAAGAAAAGCTAAAAAGAAGGCCAAGAAATAAAAAAGACAAGAATATAGAAAATATCTACAAAGGAAAAGAAATGGGACTAAGAAAGGATACTATAGATATGTGCCGAAAACACATTACTATGAACCCAAGGATATTCATTTGCAAACACATAAGAAAGATCAGTGGAATAAACTGATTTTTTGGCTATGTGTCCAAACTAGACATACCTCTAGTCGCTATCCTTTATCAAAAGACTATAAGAGAAACAAAGGAGAGAAATCCTTTGAAGCTACAAAGAAGAAAAGGATAGTAAAAATAGAAGGCATGTTGCCAACCCTATGTTATAAATGTGGTTCTAAGAATCACAAATATGATAATTGTCCAAACATATCACTTAGAGAATAGATACAACAATGAAAATTGTGTTCAACATCTGAATCCTCTAAAAGTTATTCTTCAGAATGCTCTGATGAAGAATTAAACATGCACATGAACGAATGTGACTGCACTGATTCAAACAACTGTCAATGTGAATCAAGCACTGAATCAAAAATCTCATCTAATGAAGACCATGTTTCTTAGCCAAAGGAGAAGGTTCTCATGGCACAAACCATGGATGATGAAGAAACAAAGCTACCTTCCTAGATCAGAACATTGGGAGAAGGAGAAATGAAGGAAAAGTTACGAGAAACTTTTCTAAGCACAATGCACGAAAATCAGGGGAGGAGTAGAAAGACTACCTCTAAAACTGAACCGAAGGCATTATTCATCGATGCTTCATTTGAAATAAATACATGATCTTTCCAAAGAAACCAATTGAAATCTAAGACAAGATCCCTCACATTACGCGAAGTTAGCCAAGAGATTCATCATCTCAAAAAAGATATTATCTCTATAAAAGCACAGGTTTTTGAGTTAGAAAAAGGAACGAAAACTAAAGATCCATATGATGAATACTACACTAACCCAAATATTGAAATATTTGAAGGAAAAAACGATGATACTATAGGATTCACCGACATGAGGGTAATGTCTATCTAGTATCAGCAGCATCATGTTATGCTAGACATCTATATAAATGGTGAAATTGTTTCCCTAAGAAAACTTATTGACTCTGGGGCAGATGTCAATATTCTGAATTCAAAAATAGTACCTACAAAGTAATGGGTAAGATCCTTTAGACAAGTGATTGGGTTAGGAAACAAATGTCTACTATATGAAGTCCCTTAGGCCTCTATTTCCTGTAAAGAGCATTGCATCAAATTAAAAGTTTATGTTGTAGACATTCCTGTTGACTGTATTTTGGGGAATGTATTTTTAGTAGTTGTGGAGCCACATGGATCAGCCAGATTGAAAAATGGCAAGGCTGGTTATTTTATATTTGTAGCAAGCTTAGATGGAAAATTACAAACAATCAAGTTACCCTTTGTCTCTACTCCCAGAGTGTTTACTATGGTAAAATAAATGCAACAGATCAAAAAGGAAAAAAAAAAAATTGAAGAGCTCAAGGAGCTAAAGACCACCATAATGATAAGAGACTATCTTTAGACTCCTATAATTAAACAAAGCATCTCAACTCTGAGATCACATATAGAAAAAGAATGTTGTGCTGAAGAACCAAATGTGTTTTGGCATAGAAAACAACACTATGTAAAATTTCCCTACAAAGATAAGTATGAAGGGAAACCCTGCAAGAGCAGAGAAATACCTATGAACAAAGAATATAGAGATCTCTGTCAAAAATGGATACGAAGCCTCTTGGAAAGAAGATTGATTAGAGAATCCAACAATCCTTGGAACTTCTATGGTTTTTATGTTAATAAACATTCAAAACAATTAAGAGGTATCCCAAGACTGGTCATAAACTATAAACCTTTGAATACTGTCCTCTCAAATGATACTTACCTCATTGCTGGAGAATTCTCATTGATTGAGATCTTCTTCTCCTTATCTCTTCAACTGTTTTCCTGCAAAAACAAATCAAAACTAGATTAAAATACAAAAATAAAATCAAAATGCCAAATCTAGAATGAAAACAAATCCAATCAAAATTTAATTACACAATTAAAATAAAAGAAATATGAGCTTTCTATTGATGCCTGTGAATATTTTATTGGCCAAGGAGAATACAAGTGGATGAATATGCACTGAGAAGAAGTTGCGGAAAATAAAAATGAAGAAAATTAAACTCAGAAAATTAATTTTGTTAAAAAAGTCTAATATTGATCTTCTGCTAGATTTTAGGCCTATTAAATGATTACATGTGGAAATTAAACTACTTCAGAAATATTTTCCACAATTTTATCTTTCGAATGAACCAATCTAGGAGTCATTTGGCTAAGTAAACCTCCATTTATGAGCTTTCAAAGTTGGTATATTAAAATTGCCAGAGTTCTAGAATTTCTGTTGCCTAGGCTCAAAATCAAAATTTTCTAATTAAATTCTAATCCTATATTTAAATAATAATATTAATTAATTAATTCTAATTACAAAATAAATTTAATTATTTACATAAATAATTAATAAAAATGGTTTACATAAATTAATTAAAATATAATAATAATTATATTAATATTATAATTCAAATTATATAAAATTATTATAATATAATATTATATTATAATATTAATATAATACTTTATTAAACTTTAAAATATAAACCATTGGAATCAACCAAGGACCAATTGTTTTAAAATAAAAAACCACGTGAATTGATATGAGTGAGGGAGTTATAGAGGAGGGAGATTAATGGAGGAGGTATGTGGGAAATTAACAGAGGGATAAGGTGGGTCAGGTGGAGTGATAAGGGATGATGGTGAGGTAGGGTGAGGTCAAGGGATAAAGAGAAAATGAAAATTTTATATTAAATAAAAAAAAAGCTTATTGTATAAAAAAATTATCGCATCGTAAATTGAAAATATAAAAATGAGCGCTTACTAATTTTGTTTTTTGCGATATGTGATATGTGATATATTACAATCTCAATAACGCATCGTAAATTTCATTTCAACGTTTTTCCATTTCAAGATTTTGGAAGGGAGGATTTGATGAGAAGTGAGGTCCACGTGAATTAACGATCACACAAATTGGACCTCATCCAATTTGCAATTCGGGGGTTTTGGGTTTGGTAATTTGTTTTAAAATAACTAATTGGATTATATTACCAAGATCCCGAAACGTTTTTCAACTAAGGTACAATTTCACTGGGTCATTTTGTAGGACCGTTATTGAAAAATGAAAAAATATTATTAAAAACTATCTAAGAGTTAATATTTACTGTGAATGACTATTGAACTTAATTAGTTACAAAAAGTAGAAATATTATACATTTATTTACATTTTTTAGCCAAGGTGACAAAGTGATCAAACTTCAAAAGAGTGCCATTTACAAACCGGTTGACCAAATGAGGCAAAAAAAGTATCAATGGAAAGCTAGTGAAAAGGTAAATTCAATGGAACAATCAAAACAGAAATCCAATGAAAATGAAAAAATGACAAAATTGTAAGACAGTTAACTTAAATGAAAGTCATAAAACATTCTTAGCTAAACATTAATGGAAAGGGTCCCCATTATTCGAAGTAGTGGGGTGGTGTTGAGCTTTCCCTACAATAGAACCAATAGAACATGCGTATATAGATGATGTGAAAACCAACATGCCAAATGATGACAATTTTCCCAACTTGCAAAAGGGAACAAAACACTCTAAGAAAACACACGGAATGAGTTCCAAAGTTTGTAACGATGATAAACAAGACCAAGGGAGGCTCCAAAATTGGGTAGAGGCCAAAATTTTGGAGGGTCTTGTAGCTGCTACAACACCTTGCTACTGGGAATATGGAGAACACTTTTTGCTGAGAGAGCATATCCAAACTTGACTATCTGCACATTTTTATTATTGGAAATCTAAATACATTGATCGATTATGTCAATTGAGATGGGGGTCATACCTTTCAACAAGTAAATTAACTTCTGCCATTGACCTTCTAGGTGTGGAGGAATATCTGGTCTATGCAATCCCATCCAACGACCTTGTTCATCCCAATTTCTAATGTTGTTTATTTTTCGAAGACCATTATCTTGCACCCATTGATCTAGATCCCTGAGTGGGTCCAACCTTCCAAGAAGGATCTGAGGAGAGCAGCTATCAGTCCATATGTTGGTACACACCTCATTCACTATACTCTAGTTGAGAATTTTAACAATGATTAAGGCTAATTCTTTGCATAATGCCCATATTTTTTATTTAGATACCTCACATTTGATGTCTTTTATCCTCAATAACCTCTTTCATTTGAAGTATTTTCTAGTAAAGGTAACCTTACACCATTCCAATGAGTTTGAAATAAGCCTCCATATTATTTTTTCCCCAAGTTCCAGACTCATATAGAGTGGATCCTTGGTGGCTAGTCCACCATTTGCTTTGGATAATTGAATAATGTTCCACTAGACCAGGTAGAACTGATTATTTTTATCCCTCACCTTCCATTAAAATCTTCTAATAAATATAGTCATTTTTATTATAAATGACTTAGGAGGAGGCACGATGGAGCAAAGATATAAAAGGAGTAAGGACATGACTTATTTTACAAGGATGAGATATGAAAGATATGCGCATATACATGGTAAGTCTCTATTATAAGGGATGTGATAGATAAAATCAACACATATATACATATTTACCAAACTCTTCACAGTATAGACTTATGTCGTATATGCACATATCTTCCATATGTGTGCAACTTTCGTACACACACACACACAGATATATATATATATATTAAAGTTGCACATATGCCGAATATATGTTCATATACGAAAGTTGTGTATATATGAAAGACATGAAATACATAAAATACACATATAGAAAAGCTGTGCAACTGTCGTATATTAAAATCTTCGTATATGTGCATGTATTCTATATATGCGCAAATTATCTGTATAAAAGCGTCTTCCATATATCTGCATATGTTATGTATATGTGCACATATACAGTAGATCCACATATACAAAAAATGTGCACACATAACGAAGTTACCCATATATGCAAGATCTGTGCATATACATAAGATGAATATATATAGAAGTTACACATATATGGAAGATATACGCATGTAAGGAAGTCGTGCATATACAGAATATGTGTGCATATAGGAAAGTTATGTATATATGGAGGTTTTCATATATGTGTATTATGGAAGTTGCAGACCACTTTTATGGATGCACAACTTTTATATATGTGCATATACTGAAGTTGAACATATATGGAAGTTATGCATATATACAGAAGATATGAGCATATACAAAGTTGTGCAGGACTTTAGCCTCTATATAGGCGCAACTTTAATATATGCATATCTTCTATATATGTGCATATCTTGTGTATATGCACATATACGGAAGTTGCACATATACAAAAATCGCACATATACGAAAATTGTACATAAATGGAGGTTGCATATATATAGTGGATGAAGTTGTGCATATATTATATATATTCACATCTTCTATATATGTGCAATATCTATATATGTGCATCTACCGTACATGTGCAACTTCCATATGTCATATAAAAAATATATGCATATGCAAAGGTTGTGCACAACTTCAACCTCCATATATACATAGCCCCCATAAATGCGTAAATTTTTTATATACGCATATCTTTTGTATATGCACAACTTCTGTATATACATATATTAATGTTGTGAATATACAAAATATATTTGATGCAAAATATGTGCACATCTTTTGTATATGTGCAGCTTTTGTATATGCACATATTTTCTATATATGCATTTATTTTGTATATGTATATTTCTTCTGTATATGTGCATATTTGGAAGTTTCGCATATACAATAGATGCACATTTACAGTAGATGTGCATATATGGAAGTTTCACATATACATAGGATATGCGAATATATATATATATATATATAATTTATGCATTTACGAAAAATATGCATATCTTCCATATATGTGCAACTTCCGTATATGCACATATATTCCTTATATACGCAACTTCCATATGTTCAACTTAAAAAGGGTGTAAAATAAGTATTATAAAAGTATAATTTGTAAATTCTAGAATACTTCAAGTCATGGATGTGAAAACCTAGGGTTTTTAGATAAAACCTTAGATCTAATTTTTCTGTTGAAAGAACAAACCCTAATTCATGCAAGGAAGGAATGGCATCATGTTGATGATGAGGATGAGGAGGAGACCGAAAATCCTAACTAATCATGGTCCCTTGCATAATGTGAGTTAATAACCACTTTATTTATTATATATGGCCCATTATAACTAATTAAAAGTACCCCGGAAGCTCATTAAGAGAGCATGAAATGTTTCATTCGTGTTTCTCTATGAAAGCTTTCATAGAATGAATCTAACCTTCTCAAGTAAAGCATTGGTGTGAGCACCAATTCCTAGGATATAGGCTACATCGAAAAAAATTGACAAAGTTAAAATTTTTCATATTCTAAAAAATCTAAGTTCAAGTGCAAATGAAATGGAAAAATCCACGTTGTCACAACGGATCCTTGAAACCAATGAAAAATTATATTTATTCCTAGATCCATATATGAATATTAATCATTGCATTTGTTGGGTGCTAACGGGTGTCTTTTAAAAATCCTAATTGCCTCATATTAATTATCAACCCGGGAAAGTCCTTTTATTCCGAGAGTGTGTGCAATATGTGCATGCTATGAATCCAGAGAGTAATGATTTTAAAATGAAATATAAAGCTTTGATACAAGAGCAAACAGATGCATTATAAAACTCAAACTACAACTGTTAACAGAAATATTACATCTAAGCATCAAGACTTAACCCTCAACTGAAATCGTAATCAAATCTCAAACAGGTAATTCAAATGGAAATGACGTCAACTAAGAGTTTAGTAGCAAAACCTAATCTCTTTCATCTAATTCTATCTAAATCACACTCAATCTCAATTAAGCAATTCAAATGGAAATGATGTCAACCGAGAGTTCAGTAGCAATAACCAATCTCTTTTAGCTAATTCTATAATAACCACACTCTTATCATAATCAACAAGATTCAATGTCTTAACTGATAATCAATTTAATCTATAATAAGCATAAATGGAATCAATTGACAAAGCTGCAAATCACATAAGGAAAGTAACCTAACTTCAATATAGGAAATCGACAAATAAAAAACAAGATAAACTCGCAAAGAATGGAAAAACATCAAACCAATCAAACTTTCGTGAATTAGAAAGATATAACATAATGGGTAGTAGTTTAATCCACCAGAGGGTAGGCCATTAGCCACCAACGAATACTGCTAAGCTACTTCAGAGAATACGAATGAACAACAATGTAAATTATGTGTTAACCAATGAACTCAATCCTCATTACAATACAGTCATGTTCCTTAGAAGCATGAGTCTGTAACTTAAAATTACAATTTGAAATAAAACAGAGATCACCCTTTTGTCCTATAGTTTACACTTTTATTGTCAGAAAGGGTAAAAGATAAATGTGATCCCTCGGGATCAGGAGATCCTGAGGGATTCACAACTGAATGCTATCTACTGAAATTCTTCTTATTTGGCATTGATCCTCCTGATTCATCCTCTGGCTTGACCACAACTGCTATGCCTCATTCATCCTTTGTTGGTTTACGTTGTTCCATCTCTAGGGAACATCAAATATTCCTTTCATCATTTTAATACATAAAAAGGAATAAGATTTAGTTACGGTGGCTAATTCTTAATCGAGAGTATTTCATTCATTTCTTATCATAATCCATAAATATGTTAGCGTATCAAGGCACAAAAGGGATAAGAAAAGAGGAAAAAGGCAATGTAATTGAGAGTAAATACATACCCATTGCATAACTCAACATACTCCCCTACTTACCCTGTTTCATGTCCTCATGAAAAATAAATAGTTCTTATGTAATGCAGTGAAAGAGTAGGTTGGAGAGAAAGCTTCAAAATTGGTCTAAATCCATGATGTTGAGCCAGGAGCGTAGGCCTTTCTTTCCCTTCAGGCATTTCGTAATCATCCTATACTAGTCCTTCTCTCGGCAACCCAGACACTTCTTCTATCACAACATCTGTTATGGTGATTTATCTACCTCTCACCAAGGATTGTCCATTCTATATATGTTGTAGAAATTCAATGGTGATTTACTCATTGGGGGAGTTGAAATCTTGTAAAATATGATGTCCATCCTGCACCAGCTAGAATTTCCCTGGCTCCATTGGATACAACCAATATTAAAAGTTCCCAACAGAGTATTTTTCCTCCCATGATGCTTCAGTTCTTCCTACTTCTACAAACAATTAGTGCAGTGGAGAAACTACAACAACGAGTAGAGCCGAGAGATGGAACAATAAGTAGGTGTAATGGCTTTGTTAGGTGATGTTTTTTATAAAAATAAATATCGTTAAATTTCACACACTTTGTGATTATGGGATGTCATATTATTCTGAAAAATCAAATAAAACGATGACAATGCATGCATGAGTGTAGTGGAGTTCCTTGCCCCCTCTCGAAATTAAAGCTCGTGTACAATTGAATGGATGAAAAGATGAATTTCTAGTGGTGAAGTACAGGGGTGATGGATTGGGTATTAAAGGTGGTAGAGTGCATATATTAATGAAAGGATCATAAAAGGATATTGGAGTAATAAAACAAGGTGTGTAATGAGAATTATTAATAAGTGATAAGATGTCGTGAGGTGATGCGATAAATAAAAAGGACAATATACGTAGGAGATGATACCTTACCACCATTATTCCACTTGAAAATGATGTAATTGATTCTAAAAAGAATTAACTAATGCATAAAGCTTCAAGGTGAGTTAAGGAAATAATCTCTCCTTAGAAAAATAGAAAAATAAGAAGAGGGCATTGTAATAATTATTGATGTACGAAGTAAAACTTCAATACCATAAGCAAAGCTTCTACTTCCTATAGGCATCCATAGCCTCAACAGAGTTTATTTCTAACCCTTAGGATCCAGGCTCCTCTATGTATAGTTGGGGAAGTGCATTATGATGTCCACAGTAGAGATCAATGTGCTGGCATGGTAACCAGATGAACTCATTGCCATTCACTGGGAAGTAGCGAAAGGGGTCAGGATGGCTTGTGATGAGACCTCCTATTCCAAGGATTTTTTTTTTCTTGATGCATCCATTGGATCATATCCCTGGTGTGGTGGCCATAGTGGGAATGCCACTTCGCCACATCCCTATGAACATGGTAAGCTGGCTCGTGATGAAACCCCCTATCCTCCATTTGTAGATCAAAAAATAAAATTGTTAGTGAATTTTGTTTATATATTTATACATACATACATACATACATATATATATATATTATTTTTTTTACACTTCCATTTTATATATACAGGGTGGCTTGGTACTCCATAAGGGTAGGGATGGCGGAATAAGTTTAGACATATCAATAGAAAAATAATATACCCATAATATTATTGTTAATAAGCAGAGAGAATTATATTAGAGGGAGTAGAACAAACATGGTAAAGATAATCAATCAGTATAATTTATAGCAGAAATGAGGACAGTAAGTGATAGATAATTGTGTCCTTTCTTCTTCAATCATCACCAAGAAATATTGTTAGAGATAATAATGTTAAATATATTCGCATGCTTCAGTAGACTTCGTACTTGTTGTCCTCATATATTTATTGTACTTGATGCGAAAAAGAGGATTATATAAAAAAGTGAGCTGAGATGGGCTAGGAATGATCATGCAAGGGGAAGAAAGGGGTGTTCACAAAAATCCTCACAAATTGTTGTTCCCTCAAGGGAACTGTTAGTGTCGGTCTTGAGCCCTTCATCGGTGATCAAAAGCTCTTTGCATTATGCATAGGTAGGTGTCTCATCACTGTCAGTTTTGCATCCCGTTAGGCATGCCATAAAACTGATGGAGGAGCTGGTCCTTGTTCCCTTCTTGGCTTTGCTGGATCAGGTCATATCATTTGAATGAGCTTGTGTTACACTTGTTTATTTTTGTCTTGGAATCCCAAGTCTAGGTCTAGGGTTTTGGTCAAAATCACTGCAAGGTCATGAGTCAAAGGTCTAATAGTCCCCAGCAAGTCGGAAGGAGATATGTAAATATGTTCCATTGATATTTTTCATCAGGTACAGCTCATTTATACCTTGGATTTCAAAACTCTGTTTTTAAACCCAAGGTCATGTGAAATTTGCAAAAATAAGGAAAATTTTCAAAATTCTTCAA
>APFE031692198.1:29509-147084 GCA_000404065.3 Pinus taeda | reverse complement strand
CTAATGTTGGTGAGGTGTGGAATAAGCGCAAGATGTTAGATAGTGTTCACTTTGAGCCTTATGTCCGGCCACCATTCATGAGACATCTGGCAGGTGTGTTTCCATTCAAGTTTCTCAGGAGCGAGTATGCTCCCATGATGAGGCTCATTATGCACTATTTTACCTGTGAGGGCAGATTTTCACAGGTGTACTCATATCATATTCGCCTCTTAATGCACTTCACCCGAGTGAGGATGATGAACATCCCGGTTTTCTTCTTTCAGAACATTCAGAGGATGGTGCCCATGTTGCAGAGGAAGACCCCGACACAACAGTACAGGAGCCTTCATCATTATGGTTTGATTCAGCTAGTAGTATTGCATCAGTTGACTCAGCAGGGCATCTCATGGGAGGAGTTCATCTCTCGTGAGTTTTTCACAGTACCATCACTGCCACATCCTGAGGTTGTTCACGAGGAGGGAGGACCATCACACCAGCATGACATCCCTGTCACTAGACATGTCAGCTCCTCACCTCTGGTCACCTATCAGAAAGGCCCAAGGGCCTTATTTGCAGCAGTTCGGCGAGTACTTTCTCCACACCAGGTAGAAGGGGTGTCGCCTTCTTCATCAGCACCGCGAGTGTTATCTCCACACCAGGTGGAAGGGGCCTCATTTCCGACAGCAGCACAGGTATCAGAGAGGGGAAAGCAGCCCATGATTGAGGAGAGATTGTCAGGTGATCCAGTTATTGATCTTGACGCCGGTTCTCCTAGCACAGAGCTCAAGGATATCATCCTAGAGCAAAGTACCGAGATTCAGTCGCTGCAAACGAAATTATTGATGGAAAAATGGACAATAAACTATCTTGAGCAGCGCAACAAGCAACTTGAGGATGAGAAAGAGTTGGATGAGCTGTGGAGGATTTGAAGTGATCGAGTCATCAACCGTAGGAGGCCCGGTGACTTGCTGCCCAAGGAGAGGGAATCCATGCTTATCCGGGTGAATACACACTTAGAGAGGTTGTTGGCAAAGGCCAACCAAGAAAAGAAGCTGCTAAAGAACATGAAGAATCATTATTGGGCAAGGATGCATGTTGGTAAGGCAACGATAAAGATTCTTCAAAGGAGGTTGACCGAGGCTCTCAAAGGGAGGAAGAAGACCAACCCGCTCCGTATCTTGGCTAAGGTCTCTCTCACTCACCATGATACTCATTAGCCTCCTCCTAGCAGCAAACCCAAGAAATTTTGAGAGTTTTGAGGCATTTTTGGCATTTTTGAGAATTTTACAGGTTTTGGCCATTTGAGTGGTCTCACCCCGTGCGCGACCAGTCATGGGGACGGCTCAGAACGGGGAAAACTCTACATTTTTGTAATTTTCATGTAAAAATACACTTGCCTATGGATGGGTTTCAGATTTTATGAGGATTTGGGCTCCCAAAAGCTCAAAATACATGCAAATTTTGACTTTCTGCCCCTTTTTTGAGTTGCAGAAAGAGGCCTTGGGAGAAATGACTTTTGAGGGGTCAAATCAACTCCAAATTTAGAAATTCCAGTGGGGTTCGAAAGTAGACTCATAGACCTTTCCCATGAGCTATCTTGTACCTGATTTGGACACCGGGAAGGCCCTCAAACAAAGCTATCAATTCGTGCGACTAGTCAAAGTGAGGGGCGCGACCACTCAGGGAAATTTCACTGTTTTGACCAGTTCGGCCAGCAAAACACTTTTTTTACTTTGGTTGACTTTTGAGGCATTTAAATGATGGATTTTTGTGTAATTTTTATGGTACTTAGATACTTTTACTCTCCTTGAACACTTCTAGAAGTTTCCTTGATGTAAATGGTAAATATTTAATGCATGGATAGGTTTCCTAAGTTTTAGAGGCAAGTTGTTTTGACTACCTATTATCTAGTGATTAGTTTAGAATTAGTTGAAACAGCTCCTAGGAAGCTGAGCTCGACCCCTAGAGGTGGGGAAAGGAGTTAGATATTATATATTATGCCTTCTCTTACTCATTTTCATGTTTGGACTCTTGAGGGAGAAGCTCCTATTGTATATTTTACTTGTATCTCTGCAATTTGAGGAAAAGGAAGACCAGGGTTTCGCAGACATCATTGGGATTCTTGTGGACTCTTGTGTTGATGGTGTTTTGTCTTACTGTAATTGTAAGTGTGTTTATGTGTTCCATATCTTTCTTTACTGCAGCTTATTAAACAAATGAAGTGATAAAGTTTGAATTCATGCATGTCATGCTCAGCTTTCAAATTTGTTTAATGTTTATGTTTTCCATTGTCTAAAGAGGATTCAAAGTCATTGTTTGCCCTCTTTAGCTTCTCCTCTTTCCTCCTTGATCATCCATCTCAGCTAAAAGCATCAGCACAAACTCCTACCTTGCCCCAAAGACCCACCTGCAAAAACTGAGCTCAATCCCTGCACCCTGAATTGCACTCCCTCCAATTACCACCAAAAACCCCAAAAACTTTAAATCAACCATCCTTATTAGTTTACTAGCCTAATATCAGTGTTTCTAATTGGTCAACTCATCCTATTGAAAAATCCACTGAGTTTGACCGGAGAGAGCCTTCTCATCCCCCTAGGGCTAGCTACGAGGTGAAATGGTTTGATGTTGCCTTGAAGGTTTTCCTTTCTTAGCCTGAGGTGAAATCTCAAGTGCTAACAGGAACAACAAAAACACTTGAAAAGTGATGTTCCCTTTAGGGAACAACAAATTTTCCCTATAGGGAACAACAAAATAAAACACACAAAAAAAATGTTGTTCCCTTTAGGGAATAGCAATTGTTCCCTATAGGGAACAACAAAAGCAAGCACATGAAAAAGTTTTGTTCCCTTTAGGAAACAACAACTTTTCCCTGTAGGGAACAATAAAAGAAAACACACAAAAAAGTTTTTTTCCCTTTACGAAACAGTAGTTGTTCCCTGTAGGGAACAACAAAAAAAAGGCACATGAGAAAGTGTTGTTCCCTTTAGGGAACAACAAAAGAGAACACATGAAAAAGTGTTGTTCCATAAAGGGAACAATAGATGTTCCCTGTAGAGAACAACAAAAGAAAACACATGAAAATGTTTTGTTCCCTTTAGGGAACAACAACTGTTCCCTATAGCGAACAACAAAAGAAAGCACATGAACAAGTGTTGTTCCCTTTAGGGAACAACAACTATTTCTTGTATGAAACAGAAAAAGAAAATAAGGAGAGACAAACAATCCTCCCTACTGCTCTAAAGAACAGAAGGGCTATGATACAAGAAAGAGAAAAAGAAAAGAAGAGAAAAAAACAACAGTATTTACAAGTCTCAAATTTTTTTTTTTACGGGACTGGTGCTACCGAAGATTTTCCTTCTGCAGCGAGAATTTGTATGGTAGAATCTTCATGTATCTATTAGCAAAATGATTCCCTTGTAAGTGGTTTTTGGTAGAGGCATACCCAATGCCCATTTTCCTTAAAGGAATAGCTAGACCAATCAATGGTGGCTAATGTAAGGGTGCCATTATGATGCACCTCTTATATCTCGTAGGGACTTAACCATCTAGTCTACAGTTTGCCCGGGAAGTCCTAGAACCTAGAATCATATAGAAGCACCCAATCGCCTTCATGGAATATATTTTTCTTGATGAGGGCATCATGCCATTTTCCTCTTTGTTGTTGAATAAGTCTAGTATGTTGAAGAGCCAATAGTCAGATTTCATCTAATTCATTTATTTTTTGTATTCTGTTAATCTATGCTTCATTCAAGTCCAACCCCACTTCTTGGGCTATCCTTAATGTCTGAATTTAAAATTCTATGGGAAAGATAGGTTCCGTACCAAACACGAGGTAATATGGAGAGCATCTTGTTGTATTCCTCCAAGTCATGCGATATGCCCACGGAGCTTCTGGCAATCGGGTAGTCCAATCACGTCTATATGAGGTGACTGTCTTTGTTAGGATGGCCTCGATTACCTTTTTGGTACTCTCTACCTAGTCGTTTGCTTGAGGGTGGTATGGGGAGGCGATTCTGTGAAAAATGTGATTATTTTTTAGCATAGCAGCAATATTATGGCCTACAAATTGTGGCCCTCCCTCCGTAATTATTTCTCTGGGCAAACCCTACCGCACGAAGATTTGAAAGAGAAAATTGATTATTGTTTCATCTGTTTCCCTTGGTAACACTACTGCCTCCACCCATTTAGTCACGTATTCCACTGCAACCAGTATATATGACTTTTGATTAGATGACAGTTTTATTGGGCCAATGAAATCTAATGCCCAACATTCAAATGGTTCGATGACTAGCCATGGGTGTAGGGGTATCTCATCAGATTGGCCAGGGTAGCCCATTATTTGGTAGTTGTCACATGCCTAGACAAATTTCTTGGTGTCCTTAAAAATCGTGGGCCAATAATAGCCCATTTGTAAGATTTTATGTTGAGTCCTGCGGTCTATAAAGTTTCCACCGCACGGTCCATCATGGCAAGATTTTAGGATATCATAAATTTTTTCTTCCCTAATACACCTGTGGATATGTATATCATCTCCTGTGTGAAAGAGGTATCCTCTGATCCAGGAGAACTGAGTGTTGTGTTGCACTATTAATTTTCTTTCTCTGGGCATCAAGTGTTTGGGTAGTTTTCCCACTGCTAAGTAATTAGTGACATCTACGTACCAGGGTGTTTTCACTGTCACAACAAATAGGTGCTCATCAGGGAACTGGTCTTCTATCACCACTGTGTCATCTATTCTTGGCACTCGGGAGAGGAAGTCTACTACCAGATTCTCCTTTCCTGGTATATCCTTGATCGTTATGCCAAATTCCTACAAAAGGATTAACCATCGTGTCACTCTGCCATTCGTAATAGGTTTATTAGCTAAATATTTGATAGCAAAGTAATCAATATACAAGACCATAGGGTATCCTGTTATATAGTGTCTGAATTTATTAATAGTGTAGATTACAGCTAGAAACTCCTTCTTTGTCACTGTGTAGTTCGACTCAGCAGGAGTTAAATTTTTTCTTATGTAGTATATCGCATAGTGTTTCTTGTCTTCTTCTTCGCCAATAACTACTCCAATGGTTGTATTTGATGCATCTGAAGAAATCTGAAATGGTATATCCTATTTCGGGTCTCGTAGTACTGGTACTGTTGATACTAACCATTTTAATTTTGCAAAGGCAATGTCACATTTATCAGTCCATATAAAATCAGTACTTTCTGTCAAAGCATATAATGGTGCAGCAGTTTGGGAAAAGTTTTTTATAAATCTCTTATAATATCCAGAAAATCCCAAAAAACTACATACCTCTGTTTGAGTGTAGGGATAACTAGTAAGAGGATTACCTATACTTTTGCTGGATCTACTTGAATTCCAGCTGCTAAGATGTAATGGCCCGGGATCAAGCCCTCTATCATCATCATAAGGAATTTCTCATGGCTTAAGCAGAGCCTAGTAGCAATGCATCTTTCTAAGACTTTCTCCAATGTCTGTAATGCCTGCTTGAAGTAATCTCCATAGGGTGTGAAATCGCCCATGTATACCTCTAATCCCTCGTTCATCAAGTTTACAAAAATACGGAGTATGGTTCTTTGGAATGTAGTAGGTGCGTTGCATAGTTCAAAAGGTAATACCATGTAAGCAAACATCCCCCAGGGGTAGGTGAAGGCATTATTATCTTGGTCTTCAGGGGCAATTTGGATTTGGTTGTAGCCACTGAAGCCATCAAAGAAAGAGAAGAATTGTTTACCTACGAATGTGTCTAGAACTTGGTCGATCAATGGAAGGGGAAAATGGTCTTTTTGTGTTGCTTTGTTAATCTCTCTGTAATTGACGCATATATGCCATTTCCTATTCTTTTTAGGAACCACAACTAATGGAGAAACCCATTTACTATTAGATATAGGATAGATAAAATTTACATCTAACAGTTTCTATAGTTTGTCTTTAACAATATCCTTTAGGTGAGGGTTTAATCTACATTGAGGTTGTTGAGTGGGTCTTGCATCTTTTTCAGTGTAGATGTGGTGCATAGATAGATGAGGGTCAATCCCTTTCATATCTGGGTAATCCCAAGCAAAACCCCCTTTATATTTCGTATAGATTTGAATAAGCTTATGCTATTGGTCATCACTCAATTTTTTGTTAATGTTAAGGATTATCCCTGGCTCAATTTCAATAGGTTTGCTATTATAGATAGTTGTTTTTGGTATTGTTTGGTCATCGATATCTTTTAAAGGATCTTCTTTAATTTCATTATCAAGGACTGCTTCAATTATGTGACATTTTAGATTAGATACATCAGTAGGGTGGTTAATGTAAGTTTTAATAATATTCTCTTCTGTTTGGTTTTTAAATTCAAAAGCATCTGCTACGGTTAATGGTGATCAAATATTTTCGGTTAAATATGTTACAGGTTGCTTCCTATTTTTTATTATGGTTAGGCTTAGCTGATCTAGAGGGTATAAAGCTACCTTATTCACATCATTCCCTCAAGTTATAGTCATACTGCCTATTCAACAGCTTATATAAGCATCTGCAGTCACTAGCCAAGGTGTTCCTAATATTACATGATGTCTATCTAGCCAGTTTCTAGGATTAATAATCAAGAAATCTGCTGGGTATTCCCAAGAATCTACAAACACCATCACATCCTGTAATGTCCCTTCTGGTTTAATAATTGAATGCTCGGAAAGTTCTAGCAAGGTCATAGTTGGATCTAAGGCTGTGATGCCATGTCTCTCACAGGTTCTTGTTGTGAGAATATTCATGGCTACCCCTAAATCAACTAACACATTGGGAAAGGAGCATCCATTTATTTTTACTATGACAATAGCATTTCCTGGGTCTTCATATTTCACCAGTGTCTCTCTACCTAACAATAGATTAGACAAACTTCCAACTACATGGACAGTTGGTGTTACCTTTATTTTCCTCGTAGACTTCTTGGTACACAATTCCTTAATTGTTTTTGCATAAATTGGAATGTCTTGAATAGCCTAGAGGAGGGGTATTTTTACGCAAAGATTTTTTAATTCTCCTAGGAGATCGAAGTCGGGATATTCGATTGGGCAAGGTATAATCAATATTTTTGGGAATGGAAGAGAAGAGGTAATGATTTGTTCATGACTTTTTTTCTTGACTGTATTCTCCCATTGATGTGTTTGTTCTATAGTCAATGGCTTATTTGGGTATGGTTCTTCAAGTTGCAAATTTTTATTATCCTCTAGTACGATTATTTTTACAAACCTCAATTACAGTTCATTACATTCTCTCAACTCAGTTTCCAGATCCAGACCTTCAATGGTTTGTACTGACTGGACTGGTCTATTGTTAGGATTTAGGTTGGGCTAGGCTGGGAGTTGCAGTCGTAGATTGGATTGAGGATTTTGTTGCAACGTGTAAGGTGCTCGTAGTGTAGATTGAGGTAGGGAGATTCTCCCCACTGGTTCCTGGGTCTTTGTCATCTTGATTTCCAGTTTTGGTTTTGTGTAGTGGAGGGGGACCATTGAGATGGATATGGGTTGTTCTACTAGAATGATGGAAAGCAAGAGGGATTTGGCCAACTATTGGTCGAATTTGACTGATTGGACCAAGATGGCATGGGGAATGCTTGTGGTTGCCAATTAGGAAAAGGTGGTTGGTTCTTCCATGTAGCTCTTGTATATTGCTGGGAATTATATTGTGAAGGTTGAAAGAATGAAGAGGGGTCGGTAGGCATACCTGTTTGTCGTGCTTGCCATTGGCGATGCTGGTTTAATAGGTATACTGGTTCTGCTTCTTCCTCTACCTCCTTGAAGACCGCTTTTAATCCTGGGAGCGATGGGCTATTTTTTGTGGCACGTTCCTTAGTGCATATGGCACAGGTCTGTACCATATCTAGTGGGCATTATTTATGACTATGTTTCTTTCTACATCAAGGGCAAAAACCAACCAAGTTCTGCTCTACTTCGACCTACTTCTACTTGGCTTGCATGATGTCTAGCTGTTTTGTCAAGGTTCCAAGGATATCCATTTTAAAATTTTCCTGTAGGTTGTCGATTTCAACACAAGTAACGCTTCCTCCAAAGACTTTGTTGTCCCTAGTGATTGCATCACGTCCAGCTAGTTTCAGTCTTGTATTGCCCCTCGAGCACCTGATGCACAAATCAATAATATTAGCATAATATTCTTGATAGATATCACCTTTACCCATGATATTTAGTGTTTGTATCCACTATTCTTTCATCCCTTTAATCATCATGGTTTTTAGAACATTATCAAGTAGATTTGCATAATGAGACCTTTGGAGGTTATATTGGAAACACTCTACATACTCTTCCAAAGTTTCGTTAGGCCTTGCTACTGTTTGGAATATCTAATATTTTAGTTCTCTAGATCTGCAATAACCCTAATATTTTTTAAGAAAGGTAGTTTTCATTTGGTCCCAATCATTGATGGTGCCTCCACCCAGTCCCATAAACCAACACAGGGCTTCTCCCTTTAAAGTGGAGGGAAATAGATTCAATTTCTTGTGGTTGGTAGTGTAATCATAACCCCTACATAGGACATCAAATTCAAGCAGGAATGCATCCATATCTTCTAAAGTGAGCCCATGAAAGGTGGGAATATTTTGTAGTTGGATAGCTTTCATGGGGGCGTTGACAGTTGTGTCAACAATAGGATACTATAGTGTAGAAGTCTGGGGTGGTTGTGGATTATTGGCCATTTGGTCAAAGATATGTGAGTATCCTTCTAGGATCTCTGGAGCTTGTGAGTTATTCCTAGGATGTCTAGAAGAGGTGGGAATGATCTTAACAACACTCCCTTGAACTAGGACACTGGGTGTCCTCTGCTCAATTACTACTTTGGGAGATCTTAGTTCTGCTGGTTTAACCTTAGATTTAATAGTTTCTCCTTCTCCTTCATAGAGGTTACAATAATTCCCTTTTTGTGAGGGAATTGATTGTGAATTTTCAATATCTTGAAAAATTTGTTTATTCCCTTCAGTTTTACTACGATCCTCAGCATAGGCTACAGATGGTGATCTTGTGTCCTGAAGGGAGAAAGTAGGGTGTCTAGAAGCGACGGTTTTGGGTCCTACTGATGGCTATGACTCAACTTTCCTTATGATTTCTTCAATAAAAGTTGATCATCTAAGCATCATCAGTCCCTTAGATTTCTCAGGTTTGGGATATGGGATTGTATCATTTTCTGGTCTTTTCTTCTTAGTCATTCATGCAAAAATTCAAATGTTTATTTTTACCTTAAATTCCTAGCAATTATTACGGACATTATGCACAGGAGCAGGCATTTTACTTGCTTTGTATGCAGGTTCTTACCTTCCATTTCTAATACCCAATTCTCCCTTAGTAGACAAACGTCAAACACCTACTTTACTTCTCTGCAATTGTGCAGAAAAGTAGGTGGAGGAGCAAGCACTTTACTTGCTCGTTAATTAGGTTCTTACCTCCCGTTTTCAATACCCAATTCTTCCCCAGTAGCAATTATCATATATACATCGCTCTTTGTAAAATGGAGACACTCTCCTTGGCAATGGTGCCAAAATATTGGGTGCTAACAGGTGTCTTTTAAAACACCTAATTGCCTCACATTAATTATCAACCTGGGAAAGTCTCTTTATTCCAAGAGTGTACACAATATGTGCATGCTATGAATCTAGAGATTAATGCTTTTAAAATGAAATATAAAACTTTGAGACAAGAGTGAATGGATGCATTATAAAACTCAAGCTGCAACTATTAACAGAAATATTACATCTAAGCGTCAAGACTTAACCCTCAACTGAAATTCTAATCAAATGGAAATGATGTCAACTGAGAGTTTAGTAGAAATAATCAATCTCTTTCAACTGATTCTATCTAAATCACACTCAATCTTAATTAAGAAATTCAAATGGAAATGATGTCAATTGAGAGTTCAGTAGCAATAACCAATCTCTTTTAGCTGATTCTATAATAACCACACTCTAATCATAATTAGAAAGATTCAATGTATTAACTGATAATCAATTTAATCTACAACAAGCATAAATGGAATCAATTGAAAAAGTTGCAAATCACATAAGGAAAGTAACCTAACTTCAATACAAGAAATCGACAAATAGTAAATAAGATAAACTCACAGAGAATGGAAAAACATCAAACCAATCAAACTTGCGTGAATTAGAAAGATATAACACAAAGGGTAGTAGTTTAATCCACCAGAGGATAGGCCCTTAGCCACCAGTGAATATTGTTGAGCTACTTCAGCGAATACAAATGAACAATAATGTAAATTATGAATTAACCATTGAACTCAATCCTCATTACAATACGGTCATGTTCCTCAAAAGCATGAGTCTATAACTTGAAATTACAATTTGAAATAAAACAAAGATGTTCTAACATTCTTCTTATTTAGCGTTGATCCTCTTGATTCATCCTTTGCCCTAACCACAACCGAAACGCCTTACTCATCCTTTGTTGGTTTACACTCTTCCATCTCTAGGGAATAGCAATTGTTCCTTCCATCATTTTTCTGCATAAAAAGGAATAAGAGTTAGTTACAATGGCTAATTCTTAATCGAGAGTAGTTCATTAGTTTCTTATCATAATCCATCAATATGTTAGCATATCAAGGCAGTAAAGAGATAAGAAAAGAGGAAAAAGGCAATGTAATTGAGAGTAAATACATACCCATTGCATAACTCAATAGCATTCACAGAGAGGTGGGGAGACAATCTACGGATGCATCTCCCTAGGCTTCAAATATGAATGGACTAGAGGAAGGCTCCTGAAGGCATAGTTGGGTCCAAGCCTTTATCTCACCTAAGTCCAAGTGGAATTCTGTGGAGAATCAGTGGCTTCCATCACTCATTATTTACTCTTACTTCATATTAACTCTTTCAGGAACTAGATTAATTCTCCCTCCTCTGGTTCAGGTGAATCCTTCATTTAAAAGCAAGTTCGTTTCAATTCTGTTGTCTGGTATGGTGATGCAGAAGCATCCAGCTCAACAATTTCATTATATTTTAGTTAAATTAGGGAGTCTTTTGTTTTTAAGGAAGTTGGATTCCTATGTATCAAATTAATGTAATTATTAATGTTTTGTGTGATTGGAATAGGAATTAATTAGATATTGTGAGGATATTTGTAAATGCTCTCAAATGTAGGAGAACGTGACTGATGATGAGTGATTAGTGGGGATTGAGAGATTTGGAAATCAATTGTAAGTCTTAGATTAGGAATTGGTTTCGTGATTTTTGGGATTAAAGAGGATTTTTAGGGATTACTAGAGTCAAAATTGGACTTAAAGGATATTCACGATTTAGTTCAACAGATTAAGGATCTGAACCAAAATTGGTTAACGAAACCTTTTGTATAAATGTAAGCTTAAAAGGCATAGAGTCAGTCAAAGTCAGTCAGAGTCAATTAGAGTCAGTCAGAGTCAGTCAGTTAGTTGGTCAGTCAGTCAGTTAGTCAGTCAATTAAGCCTACGGGCAAGAAAGGAAAGGCCACGGATATTGAAAATCAAGTCGAGGAAGAAATTCTTGTGTAAATGTTTGTTTATTAATACAGATAACTCAATTTTTTAGTTTGTGTGGTGTGTATTGAGTAATTGAATTATAACTGTGTGTGGATAAGAGTAATTTTGCATAGCATAAGTGTGCAGGGAATTCAAGGATAATCTCAGAGAGAGGACAATGCTTAGAGGAGTATTGTGATGATCGGACAGTTTTGGAGTCTGATTGAATAACCAAATTAGAGCTCAGGAGTGGTAGCGTTTAAAGAATATGTAGAACAAATCGCAGGAAGGAGTCAAGAGGAAGAGCCATCGAAGATCAAAATAAGTGAAAGGAAGAATTAATGAAATAGCAACACACAGGAACCATTGGATCAGTCAGATCAACAAACAAGACTAATGGAAGATGAGCGGCAGAGATCTTATCGCAGGAGATTAAGTTAATAGATGGATGGATCACATCAAGTCACGTGTCGACAGAAGAATAGAAAACATGCAGAATGATGGAGCGGTCTTTGTAGATGGTAAGAAATATCTCGAGTACCCTAAAAGCTATAAATAGTATTCTAAAATTTCATGCAATTATGCTTAGCGGCCGGCATGTAGCATGAGAAAACTACTTCTCTCGCACATTCTCGACCTGATATCAGTCATGCAAGTATCTGTGTGAGATTGTATGATAGCCATTGGATCAAGTAGGATTGATCAACAGTGGAGATCAACCAAGCTAGTTGGCAATCAGATGACGCGATAACCGTCAGGTTGAGGAATGGGATCGACGGTGGAGATTTAATGCACTAAGGAGAGTATCGATATATGTGCAAATGTTTGTGGAATAGTGAAAAGGTAAGGATTTAAATATGGGTTATGAAATATTTCTATTATATGGGAATTATAATAGAAATAAGAGGGATTAAGGTTTTATGGTAAAGTTTGATAACTTCTGCTTATATATTTAATTAAAATACTTAAACTTTGGTGTAAGAGGGTTTCACCATTGATATTGGTGATCATCTTGGGACATGACTTAGACATGTAGATGACATGCAATTTTATTTGCATACTGTGGGTATAGCGGCTTAGGCTGGCATCATTTGGTATCATAGCAGAATGAGGAAATTCTGTATGAAATAATTCTTTCAGAAAACTTAGAACAATGTTATGTTTTGAAGGTATATATGCAGGCAAGAGTAGATCAGATTTTAAATTTGACAAACAGTAGGCACACAGAGATAAAGTGTAGCAGAATTTGCATATGCAAAGGAAATAGAGAACAATCCATTCAAAGTGTGGGTGAATGGTAGAACAAGATCATCTAGAGGTTTTGAATGTAGTGGCATAAGAAGGTGAGAAGATTGTAGCAACCTAGAGCAAGGAGTGCTCAATTGGTTCCAGAGGAGAGAACCAGAGAGATGCCAAAAGACTAAGCTCATAGGAGAGAAGCTTAGGGAGGTATCATGTAGCAGGTGGGACTTGTTACTGCAGAGGTTTTGTTGTAGCTCACGCAAAGATCATAAAGGAAACTCCACCGAGGATGTGGGTAGAATTGTTAAGGGATGAAGAAAGCTGGTAAGAAATTCTGAGTGAAAGAAAAGGTGGCAGAACATAGTATTTCATTGTGATTGAAATACAAGAGGATAGTTGTGTTCTTAAAAGGTGAAATTGAATTGAAGCCTAGAAGGAGCGAACAGAAGTGCTCAAAGAGGTTTGAGGGAATAGAGAACCAAGTGCATGCCAAAAGACCAAGTATGGAGGAGATATTTGTGAGGTAAGTGGAAGCAGGGAGGACTTGCTGTTGTAGAGACTTTAATGCAGCTCATATTAAGTGAGTGAGGAACTCATGAAGATAAAGAAGGAGATGACTACTAACAGTCATAACAGAGATAAAAAAGGTTTCGAGGAAGACCACAACATAAGAAAAGTGAAGAAGGAGGATGCCAAGGCAAATTGCAAGAGAATGAGTCAAGAGGAGTGTGACAAAGAGATTACGGAGTTAAAAGAACAACTTAATGTATTAAGGATGCTACTAAACGAAAACCAAAGACAAGGTTGGGTATTGAGGAAAAAGGAAGTGAAGTGGTCTCTGTTACAGAGAAGGCTACAATAGAGGCAAGTGAAGTGGCTAGTGGAAGAACTCAGAGAAGCTAAGTTGGAAATGGAAGTTTCTATTTGTGAAATAGAACAGAGTGAAGTTCTGGGTGAAGGTGAAGACTAGATATCTATGGAAGATCTTATGAATTATTGTGAGAATTCAAGGCAACAAGGAGGTATGATGACGGAAGTGTCAAGTGAGACCACAAGGTCTTATGTTTTTAAAACTGATAATTTGTGTATGATTGCAGATATTATATGAGAAAAGCAACCTTTTGAAGATGTCTTCAGGATGGATGAAGATCTTGAAGTAAAAGGTGACAAAGAAAATTTCTCAGAAGAGGAAGAATTTGACTGGTTACAGCAGGAAGAGTCTACGGATTAGTTACTTAATGAGAGAAGAAAGTCATTTGAAGTTGTCATAGAGATGGAAGATTAGGATCTTATTCTGATGAAGAACAAAGGAATATTGTCTCAGAGAGGTAATATAATGAATTTGATTAATGTTATTGATAAGGGACAAATGCAGAAGAATATTAATGTAGCTGACTAGGAAAGGATATCTCTTGAAGAAGTTTTACAGAGAGACAACAAGGCAAAGTGTATTGAAGAAGAAGGACATCTACTGAAAGATGTTAAGAAAGAAGAAGTCTATGAAAAATATTTGAAAAAGGGAGAAAGGACATCTGATGATTGGTCAATAACAAAGGAAGGTTTTGTAGAGGATGAGCAGTCTTTTGAAGTTGTCAAAAGTATGGAAGAGTATCTTTCAAAAGATGAATACTCTGAAGTAAAGAAGGATGGAGGATGTCTCTTAAATGGGAAAAGCGGTGAATTATTGCAGCAGAAATAATTTAGTAATACATTGATGTTTGAAGCTATTACAACCCAGGGATAATTTCTTGTGAAAGGAGGAGATAAGAATCAGTCTGAAGAGCTGATATGTGAAGCAATAGCTGAGACTATTGAACCTTGTAATTTTCAAATTGATAATTTGTGTATAAAAGCAAGAATTATAAGTGATGATGAATAACTTATGAATTGTCAAAGAGAAATTGAATTTCTGGAATATTTGTTGGAAAACTCAGAGTGTGACAGTATGATTATATAGGAAGGAGTTCACTACCGTGGACAAGAGAAGAAAGACATCATTGAAGAAAATGATATGAAGGAGAATTTAAAGTTTAAATCAACATACTGATGTGATGACAAAGGAATTGAAGGAAAACTCAGAGCAGCGTATTGAGATGTTGCCAGAGAAGGAAAAGGTAATGATGCCTTATATTCTTAATTATGATAATTGTTTTATGATTACAAGATTTGATGAAAATGAGACAGACAAGTTTCAAGTTGAAGAGTCAATTTTAGAATTGAAGGAGTCTGGAAGTTGCGAGGTCAGACATGTTGATGAGGAAGATGAAAAGCATGAAGATATCATGCTTGAAGAAGTTAAATTGATTGTCAGAATCAGTCAAGGAAGTGAAGGAAAATTACTGAGGGTTGTCAAAGAAGAGGAAAGAGAATATGCTAGAATTTATGAACAACATAGTGATGTATTTGAGAGGAATCATGTACAAAGCGAATTGAAGGACAATTTATATTTTGAATGTAAATTTACAGATATTGAACCGATGTTGTTTGGAAAGCAACAAGAGGGTAAGGATGAAAGGGCAGTAGTAAGAGACAAAAAAATTCAAATAGAAGACGATAAACAATAATTTGAAGATGAGTGGACAGAGTACAAAAAAAAATAGTGAAGTAATTATCAGTCAGAAGATAAATTGGACATAGAGATTGAAAGAATAATAAGATTGATGGTGAAGGTGCTTAAGAAGAAAGCGACAGTAAGAAGGCCAAGGAGCAACAGAAAGAGAAAGACATTAGTAGACTGTGAAAGCATAGCTATTTTGGCAAAGCAACATAAAGTGTGGAAACCTACAGAACAACAACAACAACCAAAGACAAATTACAAAACAAAGTATGGGATCTAGGAAGACAAAGGTCAGAAGCACATGACCAGGGGATCATGATTATCTTAACCTCGGGAGTCTGATGCAAGAGCATCCAGCTCAACAATTTCATTATATTTTAGTTAACTTAGGGGGTCTTGTGTTTTCAAGAAAGTTGGATTCCTATGTATTAAATTAATGTAATTATTAATGTTTTGCATGATTGGAATAGGAATTAATTAGATGTTGACATGAAGATATTTGTAAATGCTCTCAAATGTAGGAGAACGTGAGTGATGATGATTGATTAGTGGGGATTGAGAGATTTGGAAATCAATTATAAGTCTTATATTAGGAATTGGTTTCATTATTTTGGGGATTAAAGAGGATTCTTAGGGATTACTAGAGTCAAAAGTGGACTTAGAGGATATTCAGGATTTATTAGCAGATTAAGGATCTGAACCAGAATTGTTTAACAAAATCTTTTGTATAAATGTAAGCCTAAATTGCATAGATTTAGTCAGATTCAGTCAGAGTCAATCAATCAATCAAGCCTATGGGTAGGAAAGGAAAGGCCACCGATATTGAAAATCAAGTCGAGGAAGAAATTCCTGTGTAAATGTTTGTTTATTAATATAGATAACTTGATTTCTAAGTTTGTGTGGTGTGTATTGAGTAATTGAATTATAAATGTGTGTGGATTAGAGTAATTCTGCATAACATAAGTGTGTTGGGAATTCAAGAAGAATCTGAGAGACAGGACAGTGATCAGAGGAGTATTGCGATGATCGAACAGTGTTGGAGTCTGATTGAATAACCAAATCAGAGCTCAAGAGTGGTAGCATTTAAAGAATATGTAGAACAAATCTCAGGAAGGAGTCAAGCGAAAGACACATTGAAGATTGAAATCAGTGAAAGGAAGAAGTAATGGAGCAACATTGCACAGGAACCATTGGATCAATTAGATCAATGAATGGGATTAATGGAAGATGAGTTGCGGAGATCTTATCGCAGGAGATTAAGTTAATAGATGGATGGATCAAATCAATTCCTATGTCGACATAAGAATAGAAAACATGAAAAATAATGGAGGGGTCTTCGTTGATGGTAAGCAATATCTCGCGTGCCCTAAAAGCTATAAGTAGTATTCTAAAATTTCACGCAATTACACTTAGTGGCCGACACGTAGCACGAGAAAACTACATTTCTCATTTGTTGTCGACCTGATATCGATCATGCAATTATCTACGTGAGACTGTGTGATAGTCACTGGATCGAGAAAGCTTGATCAATGGTGGAGATTGGCCAAGCTAGTTGGCGATTAGGTGACGCGATAACTGTTGGATTGAGGAATGAGATCAACGGTGGAGATTTGATGCGCTAAGGAGAGCATCAATATATGTGCAAAGGTTTGTGGAATGGTAGAAAGGTAAGGTTTTAAATATGGGTTATAAAATATTTTTATTATATGGGAATTATAATATAAATAAGTGGGATTAAGGTTTTATGGTAAAGTTTGATAGCTTCCACTTATAGTTTGTAGATTTCTGTGGAGTGGTTTTTGAGAAACTGAATTCAGATATTCCACAGTGTTCTTCATTATAAAAGACTTAAACTTTGATTTAATAGGGTTTCACCATTGATATTGGTGATCATCTTGGGACATGACAGAGACATGTCGATGACATGCAATTTTATTTTCATATTGTGGGTATAGCGGCTTAGGCTGTATCATTATGGTATGTGAGGCTTAGGCTGGCATCATATGGACATAAGGTCATTTCACCTCTCTCCTTGTGTGATTTTCACTATGATGGGAGATAACTAGAATTTGCAGGGATAATCATATTTGGGTCTATGGTTTTTGTTTTCATCTATCAATATTTTTATGTATATCATGTAGGGGTACGAATAGTGAGTGTTATAGGAAGCAATGTCTAGGTCCTCTTTGTCGTCGACAATTTTTGGGCAAGCCAACATCTTTATGTTCTCTTCATAGTCAATATCATTGATTTGAAGTATAAAGATGAAGGTCTCTAGGAGACCATCAGGGCCTCAGTGTTGAGACAAGTTTATAGACTCCACACAATCTTTCATGTCCACCATCAATAAGCTAGAGAAATTATTAGAGCATCAACAGTGCTCCCTTTAGTCCTTTTTCGAGGACAAAATTATGGAGTATAACACTTACCCAGAGTGCTCTCTCACCAAGCTAAATGTTGAGGTTAGGAAGCTTGTTGAGAGGGTGATATTATTGGAGGTTTTTAATTCATGAATGGATTGTAACACCGTCCTCCCACATCTATCCAAGCAACTGGCTAGCTACGATAAACATGTGATGATAGGCCACTATGATATTATTCAACCTATTAAATCACCTTAAGGAAGTGGAACCAATAGAAACACACAATACAAACATCCAACATCATCAAAAAAACCCATAGAGGACAAGTCAGCCACTCAAATATCCTGTCCCTGGGTCCCACTATCATTTCTGGTCTCTTGCGCCATTATTAGCCTCTCTCATGCTATGGGAAAGGGAGCGACCAACAACCTAAATTCACTCTCATAGGCCTTCCTACCAGCGGTTGTGGATCAAAATTGTTAGTGTTGTGCCAACGACCCTAGGATTTAAGCCACTTTATTAGACTCAGAGCCCATTACACTGCCTAGAACTGATCCATATCCTCAAATAAGTAAAGTAACATGGAAATCAAAGTAATAAAGAAAATACTTGTTCAAGACATTGACTAGATCCCTACTAGCCATGATAGGAATTTCATCAAACATATCATCGACATGTAATCTAAAGGTTTAAATAACATAGTTAAGTGTAGGGATCTCATACATATCTGAGAATCGATATGAGCCATTGTTCCCTTATACCATTTGTTGCAGTATCCTCTATTAGGTCATAGACACTATCCATTCACATATAAGTAAAAACATGCTGAGAGACATACATAACTCTTTTGATAAAATGTGCATATAACCAACATAATAGGATTAGAATTACAATGAACATATGAACGATCAAATCCATAAATACATCAGTACCTTTACTCATGACAATCAAGGGAATGGATTTCTCATTAATGAATGCAATGAACCAACTAGAGATGGGGCTACCATGTTCCACCCAATCGCAAAATGGTTGATCCAATTCTCTCTTCATCCATTCACCCCCGTGCCATATTCCAAGGATGAATGTGGGATCTCATAGAACACATCAATCAAAACTCACCCAGGACTTCCAAAGGCCATCCGCCTCAACCCATCAAAATTGATTCCACCTCATGGTTGGACATCACAAAAACATCTTCAAATCGATCTCTATCCAAGCCTTCCAAGGCTCCAGGACTAGCAACTCAACCCACAACTTTCGTCGGGCTCTAGATAGTGATTCCACCTCACAATCGGACATAAAAAAAAACATCATCAGATCGGTCTCTATCCAAGACTTCCAAGGATCTAGATAATTTTTCCAACTGAGGCTCCAGGACTATTAACTCAACCCAAGTTGTTATAAGGCTCCAGAGCATTTTTCCAAACCAAGGCTACAAGAAATAATAACTCACAAGGAAAAATGAGAACCAACAAAAATAAATAAATGAAAATAAACGCATAATCACCGTGGCTATACAAGAAATGATAAGGCTAGGCAATCCATAGTTAATCTAGGGAAACCTCCATGCCAATGAAAGGTCATGACCAAGAATATGCATGCATATGCCATGCATGTCCAAACTTGTGAAGAAATCATACATGCAGCTCAGCACCTGCAAGAAAATATGTTGTAGTTCCTGATGTTGATTCCTTCACGCACTTTCCTTCTCTTCCTTTGCCTTCTTGCTTTAAGAATCCAAGTATTCCACACCCTCCAAGAGTGCTATAAGAAAACTCTAAGTATCCAAGAGTATGAGAGAGATGGAATAACGAGAGAGAACACCAACAGTGAACTGACTAAAGGTTACCAATTGATCACCAGAAGCCTTTTTATGAATGTGGCTTCTAATTTCTCCATTTTACATTATTTTCCTTCATTTTCCTCCCCATATGCAACCTGCGACTTTTCATCTCCTCTTTCTCCTTATTTCCATTATTTTCATAAATAAATGTGCCAAAATGCCTTTTAATTCCTTAGGCACTACCTTTGCCAATTTCCTTCGTGATAAACAACCAAATTGAAACCACCTAGGATGTCTTGCCCAACATTAATCTTGGAATAAGTGTCTAAGTCATCCATGGATACTGTATTTAACATTTATTACATGGAAATTTCACCAGGGCTATTACAGAACCCTTCCCCTTGTGGGGACACTGTCCTCGATGTTGAATCACACATATACCTTAGAAACATGCTGAAAGAGGACAAACTGCTCATGGCGCTTTATAAAATAGCTTGATGCAGTATTTATAATAAGATACATTCTTAAGAGAAAAGAACATCATGACAACATGACAACATACGGCATCATGGAGCTTTATATCACAACTCATTACGATATTTACAATGATCATCCTAGTGAGTACCAACTCATATGACATCATAACATGATGATAACATAACCACATGATAGCATAAGAACATATAACCACACATACTGCATAGTGGAGCTTTATAACATAGCTCGTTATGGTGTTTACATCCATACGTGGGTGTACTTATAACAACATCATCAAATTTATATACCAAAACATATGCCAAATCATATACCAAACAAATACTAACATCATATCTAATCATATATATCAAAACATCTTATAACATATATCAACTATCATAAAGCATATATGAATCACCTTAAATCATATTCTAAAACAACATAAATCAAATACTAAACCACCATTAATCATATACCAAGCCATCATAAGAAAATACTAAACCACCATAAAGCAACTACCAACAACCATAAGCAATCACCAAACCACCATATCAAAGTTGCTTTGCCTCAACCAGCAAACAAGGAATGATACATGGCCCACATTTGATCCGCCATCTCCCATGTACCTTCGTCATGCCCAAAGTGCTTCAATTTCACTTTAAATTGCTCTATTGCTTAGTTCCAAAGCATGAGAACCTTTTTCTGCAATATACCCTGAGGCTCCAACTGGAATTCTCCATCTGGTTCCACCTGCAATACAAATCAGTTAATCACATGATCAACATCTTTAACATACTTCTTAAGTAATGATACATGAAAAACATCATGGAATTTCATTGTTAGAGGCAATAAAAGTCGATAGGCTACCAGCCGAATCCTCTCAATGATACTGAAGGGTCCACAAAATTATGGTGCCATCTTGGAAAATGAGCCAATCCACAGGGAGCTCTTCTTTGGCTTGATACGCAAGTACACCTATTTTCCAACCTGGAACTCCTTGAACAACCTATTGCTATATGCATAACTCTTCTTCCTATCATGTGTTTCCTTAAGATTCTTCTTGACCACCTGGATCTCTTGTTCCATGCCTGCCAACATATATGGTCCAATCAATATCTTGCTAACTGGATCACTCCAATTGATGGGAGTGTTACAGCTCTGCGCATACAATGCCTCGAAAGTACTCATCCTCAATGACTCCTGATAATCGTTGTTGTACGCGAACTCAACCAAAGGGAGATACTCTTCCCATTTGCACTATTGATGCATCACATACATCCTCAAAATATCCTTTAATATCTTGCTGACCCTCTCTATCTATCCATCCATCCATGGATGATAGACTATGCTAAAGGCCAACTCTATGCCTAGACCTACAAATAACTCCTTTAAAAGGTTGGAAGTGAACTTCGCATCCTTATATGACACAATATTCTTCGGGACACCATGTAATCTAACCAGATCTTTGATAAATACATGTGCCCCATCACTAGCTGAGAATGTAGACTTCAATAGAATGAAGTGTGCAACCTTTGTTAACCTACCTACAATTACCATGATTAAGTCATGCTGCTTCAGTGTCTTCGACAAACTTGTGATGAAATCTATGCAAATGACCTATCATTTCCACTCTGGGATAGTGATCGGCTGTAGCAGTCCACCTTGATATTTTCACTCTATGACAGTCGACACTTCTAGCGATAAACTATGCTATATCCCTCTTCAGATTCAACCCATAATAATACACCATCACTATTGTAAGTGTCTTTTGATAACCTAGGTGACGTGAATATAGTTTCGCATGAAACTCCCTCAAGAACACCTTCTTGAGCTCATTGCTATCTTACAGATATCCTATCTCAAAGCCTGATGAATCCATCTACCGTAAGACAATAATCCTAGTCCTATGCACCTGTACTTGTACTTGTAATGCCACCTGTACCTATACCACTACATGTACCTATACATGCACCTATACTTATACCATGACCTGTACCTATACATGTACTTTCACCTTGCTACAACCTATGCACAATCTCCATATATCTAACATCTTGTTGTATTTCCTACAAGATCCTATCCTACAAATCCATCCCATAAGAGATCATAGCTACCAAGTGATTCACCTATACCCGCCTTTTAAGAGCATCTGCCACTTGGTTATCCTTGCATTTGATGTACCTAATCTCGAAGTCAAACTCACTGATCATAGCCTGCCTGGCATTCAGAGTTGGCTGGTCAAACAAATACCTCAACCCAATGTGATCACTCATAAGCACAAATTGCCTGCCATGAAGATAGTGTATCTAGATATTCAATGCATGTATATTCACTTCTAACTCAAGGTCTTGTATGGGATAGTTCTTCTCGTGCTCATTTAGTTTCCAGGACTCATAACATACCACATGTCCATCATGCATACAGACTCCACCATGTCCTCTCTTGCAAGCATCTTTACATACTATAAACTCTTTGTCCAGATCTGCAATTTGTAGTAATGGTGCATGTGTTAACAACTACTTAAGTTGCTCAAATCTAGCCTCACACTCTTTAGTCCATTCAAAATTCTTACCTTTTCTTTGCAACAATGTAATGGGATAAGAAATCTACAAGAAGTTCCTGATGAACCTCCTATAATAGCTTGCAAAACCCATGAAATATCTTACTTCATCCACATTCTTAGGAGCTACCCACTCCATGATGGCCCTTATCTTCTCTGTATCCACTGCAATTGCCTCGGAGACAACATGCCCCAAGTAGTGTACCTTGGTCTAAAAGAAACTACATTTTTTGACCTTATCATACAATTAATGCTCTCTCAACAACCTCAAAACTAATGTTAAGTGCTCATAATGTTCTTCCTCATTTTTAGAATATACCAGTATGTCATCAATGAACACAATAACAAACTTATCAAAATATGGAGGCAACACACTATTCATCAAACACATGAATGTATCTGGAGCATTCGTTAAGTTAAATGGAACAACAACAAACTCATAATCCCCATGCCTGGTCTTGAAAACAGTCCTGTATATGTTGTCCTCTTTGATGCATACATGATGGTATTTGGATCTCAAGTCAATCTTCGAGAACACTGATGTTGCCTTCAACTAATCGAACAAGTCATCAAACATTGGCAAATGGTAATTGTTCTTGATAGTCACTTTGTTCAAATCCCTTTAATCAATGCATAATCTGAGGGTAGCATCTTTCTTCCTCACAAACAAGACCATTGCGCACCAAGGTCATACACTTGGCTGAATGTATCCCTTATCCAACATCTCCTTTAGCTGCGATTTTAACTCAACAAACTCATCTCTGATCATCTTGTAAATTTCTTTCGATGTTGGAGCTGCTCCTGACACTAACTCCATAGAAAATTCTACCTCCCTATGACATTGAAACTCTATAATGTCCTCAAAATATACATCCTTGAACTCCTATAAAATTGGGTACTTATTCAATACATCTACATCCTCAACCTCCTTACCCTTATCACTAGAAATATGTACTGCAAATATCTTGCACCCTTTCCTACAGCTACGCTTTTCTTGCATAACAGTCACCATCCTAACTAACGTGGCTTTCTTCATAGATTGCAAGACGCTTGGTTCTCCATTGTCATCAACACACTCAATAGCTTTTCCGTACCAGTCAACCTTGGTTCTATGTAAATACAACCAATCCATGCCCAATAACATACTGTATGAACCTAATAGTAATATATTCAAATGTGCTACAGTAGGCATACCATTCAAATGAAGTGCATAAGATCTTACCCAATGATGAACTTGCTTCTGTGTACCTATAACCAACTGCACTAACTAAGACTTTGCATGCAACTCCTTATTCAAACCACACTTACCCACCAAGTAAAGACTAGCATAGCTATAATTATATCCAGGGTCAATTAAAATAGAAATAACTTGATCTTAAAGCTTATGGTCCATCTCAATGATAGATGCCTAATGCTTAGCCTACCTATTTTCCATGGTTGTATAGATACAAGGAATACTCTCACCTACATCTCCAACAATTTGTGCCACTTGTGCACTATATATCTCAGGTCTACCACTTTGATGCTATGGAAAATCTCTCCTAAGGTAGTATTTGCCATAAGTCCAAAAACATACAGGCTCCTTACTTGGATCCTGAGGCTGATGTCCCTATCCTTTATCTAATGCATTGAACTTCTTAGGTAGTGCAACATTCTCCTTGTTATATCTATTTTGTGGCCTTGCTCACTTTTTATCCCATTGCCTTTTTTCTTTACATCACCTCTTAGTTTTGTGTTTTGATTATTCATAGCAATTTCTTAGCTTTCAAATGGCCTCCTCCAATGATCTAGGCCATTCAAACTCGATCCTATCTTTAAATGCAACCAATAATCCAGTAATGAACCTCTAAATCTTGGCCTTTTCCTAAGTAAGATAAGGCAGATACCTCAACAACTCCAACAGTCCACTAGTGTACTCATCATCTATTATGGAACCCATCTTTAGTTCATAAAATTCTCTTCCCCTATCATCAAAGTTCCTTTTTGACAAGTACTTCTTCTTAAATAGCCACTCAAACTCACTCCAAGACAAATATTACTCATTAGTACACCTGACATGCTTCACATCTTCTTGCCAAATGTCCACTTTACCTTTGAGACTGAAGGTAGCTACTCTAGCTTTCATGTTATCTAACTATTCATGCAACCTGAAGAAATTCCTCATGGAAAGAAACCATGACCTTTCATCCTATGGTTTCTTCATTTCCCCATCAAAAGTAGGTTCCTTTGCTTTCTTAAATTCATCCCACAAATAGCCCCTATCACTCCTCCTACTAGGATGATATCGATGACAATCATAATGGCTAGCTGAATCAGAACTAGAACCATTCCTATATCTATCCCTTCTCCTCTCCGGGGTGTCTAACAATATACTATCTCATATGGTGTTAGATATATCTAACCGATGTCTACTATGAGACCTGCTTCCATATGCCCCATTAGTTTTATCTTCCTGCTCATGACTGATCTGTAGTGGTCCTTGCCACTACAAATCCAAAAAGCTCTGAAATATGACTACATTTACCTCTGCTAACTTTTCCTGTGAATGTATGATTCTATCAGTATCTACGTTACAGCTCCTTATCTCTTCCTTTAGGTTTCTCAATGTCACTTCCAAGTCAGAAGAGTTCCCAACACCATAATGCTCTTCGTATTCATATGGAGAATTTATGTAGTCAACCATCTTGCTAGCCATTTTATATTTCTTCCTGCAAGGCATAGTATGTTAGAAAAACCAATCACAATAAATCATGTACCTTAGCATAAGTTGGGGAGGATACCTTTTTACCGAGATTACCAAATCAATGTGATACATGTATAACATAATCATAACAACATATGGACATATATAAGTAAATGTATCAACTCATAAGCATTACTCTAACTAGGGTCCAGTAATTAATGCAAGGACATATCAATAATGCATGCTACGACCTCATGCATGGCAACAACCATTATTCCAATGTACACATTTCCACATGCAACCAATAGTATGCATAAGTAATTCCAAACCAACTACAACTATGCATAACCACATGTATTCGAACATAATCGATTAGTTCTTGTAACCAACCTACAAGACTAATGCATGTAATACGAATATTCAAAAAATGTAACCTAACATACAAGGATGTAAGTAGGTACCATGAAATCAACATGTAAGTGACATACACTCTATAGAAATTTAGTCGCATATTCATTTCAAATACATTTCATGAAATCAATAACCAATTCTCCATGATAACCATACTACAACCATAATCCGACATCAAGGAATTGCAATAAGTATATAAGTGTAAGAGACACACATGCAACTGACATGCATGCATGAACAACACATAGCTCATCCAGTCTGACGGGTGAACCATGCTCTAATACCACTTTGTAACACCCTCCTCCCACATCTACCTAAGCAATCGGCTAGTTCAGGTAAACATGTGAGGAGAGGCCACTATGATATGATTCGGCATTCTAAGTCACCTTAAGGAAGTAGAATTGATGGTAACACACCTTACAGACATCCAAAATCATCAACAGAAACCACATAGGACAAGTCAGCCACTCAGACAACCTGTCACTGGGTCCCACTGTTGTTTTAGGTCTCTTGGGCCATGGTAACTCTCATGCTATGGGCATGGGAGTGACCAACAACCTAAATTCACTATCATGGGCCTACCTGCCAGTGACTGTGGACCAAAATTGTTAGTGTTTTGCGAGCGACCCTAGGATCCAAGCCACTTTCTCAGGCTCAGAGCTAAGGAAACTAACCCAAAACTTATCCATCTCTTCAAATCAATAAAGTAAAATGGAAATGAAATTACTAAAGCAAATAGGTATTCAAGACCTTGACTCGATCCCTATCAGCCATGATAGACATTTTGTCAAACATATCATCGACATGTAATATACAGGTGTAAATAATAGAGTTAAGTGTAGGGATCTCATACTTATCTGAGAATCATTATGAGCCATTGTTCCCTTATTCCATTTGTTGCACTATCTTCTATTAGGTCATACACACATTATCGATTCACAGACAAGTAAAAACATGTTGAGAGACATACATAACTGATGTCATAAATGTGAATATAATCAACATAATAGGAACATAATTACAATAAACATATCACCCATCAAATCCATAAAATACATCAGTACCTTTATTCATGAAAATAAAGGGAATGGATTTCTCATTAATGAATGCAATGAACCAAACGAAGATGGGACTACCATGTTCCTCCCAACTGTACAATGGCTGAGCCAATTCTCTGTTCAGCCATTCACCCCCGTGCCATATTATAACCATAAATGTGGGATATCATATCACATATAAATCAAAACTTATCTAACACTTCCAAAGGCCATCTGCCTCAACCCATAAAACAATAATTCCACCTCAAGATCAAACATCACAAAGCCATCATCATTTCACTATATATCCAAGCCTTCCATGGTTCCAGAGCGTTTGTTCCAACCAAGGCTCCAAGAATAGTAACTCAAACCACACCTGTCAGTAGGCTCCAGAGCATTTGTACAACCAAGGCTCTAGTACTAGTACTTCAACCCACAAAGGGCTTGAGAGCGTTTTTCCAACCAAGGATCTAAGACTAGTAACTCAACCTGATCTGTTACAGGGCTCTAAATTTTTTGTCTAACCAAGGCTCCAAGAACTAAGAAATCAACCTAAGCTAAGGAAACATGAGAAGAAACCAAAACAAAATAATGAAAATAAACCCAAAATCACCATGGATATCCAGGAAATGGAAAGGCTAGGCAATCCACTATTAATCCAGGCAAACCTCCATGCCAATGACAGACCATGACCAAGAATCTGCATGCATATGCCATGCATGTCCAAACTAGTGAAGAAATCGTACATGAAGCTCAGTGCATGCAAGAAAATTTGATGTACCTGCTAATGTCAATGCTTTCATGCGCTTTTTTTCTCTTCCTTTGCCTTCTTTCTCCAAGAATCCAAGTATGCAACACCCTCCAAGAGTGCTCCAAAAAACTCTAAGTATCCAAGAGTATGAGAGAGAGAATAATGAGAGAGAGAGATCCAACACTGAATTGACAAAAGGTTACCAAGGGATCCTCAGAAGCCTTTTTATGAATGAGGCCTCTATTTTCTTTATTTTCCAATATTTTCCTTCATTTTCATCCTTAGATGCAACCTGTGACCATTCACCTCCTTTTTCTCCTAATTTCCATTATTTTCATAAATAAATGTGCCAAAATGCCGTTTAATGCCTTATCCATTTCCTTTGCCAAATTCCTTAACCATAAACAAACAAATGAACACCCCCCAAGGTGTCTTTCCCAACATTCAGCCTGGAATAAGTGTCCTAGTTATATGTGGTTATTGTTTTTAATATTTATACATGGAATTTTCACCAAGGATCTTGAGGAGTTTGGCATTGCTAGTGGTCACATTGGGTAGAGAAGTGTTCATATAGATCATGGCATGGAGGATTTCAAACATGGTCTTTCGTGACAGTTCTTCATGGTCCCAAATTCAGTTCATGTAAAATGGATATCAATTTGTTTTTTGTATTGTAACCCTTAAATATGTTAACACACTACAAGAAAAAATTTCATAGGTGAGTGTCGAAAATTTTTACCATAAGCTCATTGGTGATGCTCAACAGAGCCTCCATCACCAAAAAATAAATGTCACCAAAGGTGGCGTAACCAAAAATATAGGTGTTGTGGTGACATTCAAAGTCTGTCACTACTAATGATTTATAATTACAGATAGTGTCCGTCACCATTTCATATGACCAATGGTGACAGACCTTAGCCTCTGTCACCAAAAAAATGAACATCGCCAAATGTGGCATCACCAAAAGTATAGGTGTTCTAGTGACATTCAATGTCTATCAAGAATAATTATTATAATTATGGATAGTGACCGTCACCATTTCATTCGAACAACAACCATTTATTGTGATGGACCTTTCATGCTCGTCACTATTGACATATATATATAAAGACATCCGTTGACCATCACCATTTCATATGAATAACGACAATTTATGGTGATGGACCTTTCATGGCCGTCACTATTTATTCATATATATGATGGCGTTCATTGAGCATCACCATTTCATATTTTGGTGAGGGTCGAAAAATGTCACCATAAGCTTATTGGTGCTAGTTAAAAGAGCCTTTGTCACCAAAAACTAATCATCACCTTTCCATATCAATATCATGACATGATTGAATTGAACCACCAACCTCTTGCCTACAATGTAGGTGCTCTTCCATTGAGCTATCATCCTTTAAAGAATTAGACTTTCAAATATTAAACCTTGAAACCTTAGAAATTGTAAATTCTACAACTTTCAAAAAGTTATAAAACTTTGTAAAGTCTTGGCAAATATTTTACTAAATAAGAAAAATAACATCGAAGTTGTAGGTACCTACATAATGGTTATGGAGGTTATGAAAAGTGGGTGAATGGAAAAATAGTTATGTATAAGATACTCAATATGTTCAGTTGAATACTCAATTAGAAGTGAAACATTAAGAGATTTATAGCATATAAATGACTTATAATTATCAAACCTAAAATCTGAAATTACACCAATTATTGATTTCTCGCCTTTTGAATCATGTAAATCTACTATGACAACATAAAAATATCTCTAAAAGACTAATTTGCATGACTAGATGTAAACAAAAGTGAGTATATACGATGCAGTTATGAATAATGTGCTACACCCTTGAATCCTACTAGTTACGGGGTCTAGAATACTAATTGGGAGTGCTTCTCATTATTAATTAATTCAAGGTATCGAAATACAACAATCAATCACAATGATATTGAAATGTAACCACTAAATAGGCATTAATAACGTAAGCACAAATATTGTCTAATATTTGTTACACACACAAAATATCCAAGGATAATTCAAACACTTCCAAATCCACAACAAGCATGGGTATCCAAATATGCAATTGCATGAATACAGGGAAAAAACTCTTTACCTCTAAATAATAACTATCTCCTCCTACAAGTACTTGAAATGGAAAAAGTGTGTGAAGACAAGAACCTCAAAGAAAAAAGAGCTACACAATACAACTAGCATTTACACCAAAAGGTGCAAGGGCATGTTGATAGAAGTGTAGATGGAGAGGTAGCATGGCAAGAAATGAGGATGTCATGAATGTGGACATGGAAACCTCTAAGTAATTTTTCATATTATATAATATCGTCATTCCTAAAAGAACTTCAATATTGAACCTAAACTTCACTTCATTTCAGTGTGTACACAAAATTAAAATGAACATTAATGAAGAGAAAGAATTATGTTATTCATAATAAAAACTTCACAGGAGAGTAAAACACAATCATGGAAAACCAACTGTAAAGAAACGTTCACTTGATAAAACACCTACACTTTCCATTCCCTAACAAAACTGATAGAGTCAACATCCAAAGCATATTCCTTAGTGCAGGTGATAACATACAAGCACTCCATCATGGAAGGGAATTACATTCTAACATAATCAGAAGTGGATTTCTCTTACATATCATGGTGGAAAATGTTTTTATAAAAGACCATTTTTCCATGATATGAGGGGTTTGTTAACTCTCATGTTGAAGAACTTGAAAAATAGGAAAAAAAAAATTGGTGGCAGGAAAAAGTTCTGGTAATTAAATAAATAGAAAACATTCATTTCCTAGCACTTGCCACAATACAAAATGTAATTTCACTCTCCTCAACAACAAACAAAAATGTTGTTTGTTTGAGGTGTTTGAAATTCTGACAATGGTACTTAATTTTATAGTACCATATGCATCATTTGGCTTTTATACCATTGTGAAGATAGGATTTTAAATCAATCTTTGTACACATTTAAGAAAAAGGTTGCAGAAGGTGTCTTCAATACTTTTCATTGCATCTTTGAAGGCAAGCTCTCCATGTAGATGAAGTAAGTTAAAGAAAGGTTCTGGAATCTATAAGGTTAAGGTTGAGGAGATAAATTGGTATCCAATCTATACAATTATGCTACTTGGATGGCAAAGTTTGGGAACAAAATTCTCAACCACTATCGACCCTAAAACTATTTCCTTTAATCTGATAAAGGAAAAATATGAAATGCATAGCTTAGGTTCCTAAAAAAACCTAAAATATGCATTTGTTTTCTAAAATTTAAAGCTTTCTTACTTGCTATTGTTCCATTGTGCATAATATAGCTTTTTTCTCCTCTACTTTGCTTGCATAGCTTCAAACTCCTCTCTACTCAAAATTGGAGAAGAGTTGTAATTACCCATGTCCCATACCATAATCCATATATTCTCCGTAATTTGCTAATTTTCTTAGTTATTACAAAATTTAAATGACTCCACAAAATTAAGAGTAATACTTTGACTCGAAATCGTAGATATTCAACAAACAAACTCAGTGTAAAACTTGGCTTCAAAGATCAATTTAGGAATGTGCTTTTTATTCTTGGTTTGGGCATTTATAGGTTTTTATTTTATAGGTCAAACTTGACTAAATATTGCACAACTCAAAGTATGGCCAACTATTCCAAGACTTCCTGATACTAATAAAAATCATTGATTTAAGATGAGAGTGAATAATTCAACATTGTCTTCAAACTGACCAAGTTATAGTGAGTTTGATTAGGTGTCTCGACTATTACACTTGAATCAACCAATCAAACTTAGGGATACTTAGAAGACTCGACCAAGTCTCTTAATTATTATCCTACATTGAAAAATTTCATTTGATACATTGTTAAATATATCAATAAACAAAACACCTTACCTTTGAACAGGAGGGACAAAACTTGGTACCTATCCCTATGTTCCTTACATATCCATTGGCTTAATTTTTCCATTAAATGGAATGTCAAAAGGACTTGGTCCATAACCCATATATGGGATGCCACCATTACTAACCATGAAAGCATCTGATCCCCACTATGCACTAGGCCAACAAGCATTATGTGCAGTAGGTGCAACATACAACATCACACACTCTTTAGCTCCAAAATACTATGATGCTCTCTAGTACATCTCATTGGCTGTAACAATGTTAAAGCACCCAACATGCATCATTTCCAAATATATTCATTTTCTTGTAATTAGGAAAGGAGATTATATTGAGAATGGAGAATACAAAGGTAAGAAAAATCCAATTACACTTTCCAAAACATCATTTTCTCAAGTGAAAAGTAATATAAATATGACTTACTAGTAGAAACTTGTCGAGCTCACTTCTTATACTTCTTTCTTGATGAAAAAAATCAAATATTAAAGTGCATGAGCAACACCGCTATAGATAAATACCTACTTATTGTGGGTATAATAAATATAGAAAGAAACAAATCCAAAAAAACCACCCCAATAAAACTAATAAGTAATGATTAGCTAACTCACCAACAAGAAATGTATATTAAACTTCTTCCTCAACCGTTACAGTAGTCTCCTATGACGGAGGCCCTTTCGTGCTCATAGATTCATATGTCACCTCAAGTGGAAAATTTGTCTTTGTAGAGAGGTTTTTCTCTTATGATTGTTGTGTCTAGTTAACATGTGGATCCATTTTAGTGATAATTTCCTTCACATTTGGCATATCAGATCTTGGAGCTATGTGTGCCTCCTTTGCACATCCTGAAAGAGAAGGAGATGGGACTTTGGACCTGGGAAGCCTGTTTGACTACATATATGCAACAAAAAACACTTGGCCCATCAGATACCCATAAGTAGACAAATAATATCAACTTGTTCTCATGCATACGTTTTTGGCTAATTAATATACCTTAATCTTGGAGCTAGTTGCCATCATTTTTTGCACTACTGGTGTTGGTATCCAAAATTCGATTTATGGTATCACGAAGAATCTTATTTGGAAAGAGATCCTTTTCAATAATATTTGTTTCTCCACATACACATATCAACTTTGATATGATATGGTCCCTAATGCTTAAAACAATGGAAAGTATTTTGGATGTTTAAACACGCATCTGTCAACATGTTTTAAGAAAAAGCATAATTCTATTAATCACAGAAGATAGACACAGAAGTAAGATCTCAATGTATATGTAATTTATTCTCTGGTCTATCTTACATTTGTCATAGTAGCTACTGAAAAACCATTTTTTGGTCAGTGCAAAAAATTTCATTACTTCTTTGTATAAAGGGAAATGCAATTCAGGTGGCAGTTCACCAACAAAATAGTTAGATGGGAATCCCTCGACCCTTGTCAAAAGTAGCTCTACAAGAGAAATACATTTTATCAACATCTAATAACTAAGAAACAATGCATAGCCAATTGCACCTGGTACTTTACATTTTCCTTTATGGATTTTCCAATTAATAGAGGTTTGGTTTAAAGGACTTACTCGTTAGGCCTCAAAATTGCAACTTCCTCGCTTGGCAATGCATAAGAGTCATCGAGAGTAGCAACATGCATTGATTTATGAATTCTAGTTGGTGGCTTCACCCTTTTGAGGTCAAAATTGGGATTCTTGTTTGTTGGGAAATGTTGGATGAAGTGTCCTAGAGAAAATAAAGAACACGGTGAGAATCCATGTCAAACCAATTAGCCATGCTCTCAATGAATAGCTTGATTGCTAAGCTACGAGATATAATCAAGCTGAACATACATAGACATTACATCTATGACATACATGCCCTGTTATGTTGTTTTCCCCATTCCATGCAATGTGTTAGGGTCCTAGAATCTATAGGATTATAAGTTGATTACCTGTGAATTTTCATGTAATATGATTATTGTAAACAATCTTCCTTTTTGCAAATTATTTCCAAAACAAAATAAAAAAGAAAAATAGAATAAAGAAATGAAAGGGGACACAAAAAAAGGATATATATATATATATATATATATATATATAATATATATATATATATATATATATATATATATATACGTGAAGAAATGCAAAAAATAAAAACTATGAGAAAATTGAAAAAGAATCAAAATACCCTAAAAATAAGTGATCAAGTCTAAATGCCACTAAAAAAGGAAAAAATGCATCAGTAATACCTTAGAGTGTTTGAATAATGTGTTTCCAATTAAAATGCCACATTGAAGTTAGATAAATATGGTTAGTTAGCTTAATCACACCGTTTAAGTGTGATTAGGCTTGATTAAATATAATTAGTTTAGATAAGTGAATGTTTTAACCACACAGTGTAACCGTGCTCAAAATACAATAGTTACAATAAAATTGGTTAACCACACTGTTTAATTGTGGTTTAACTTTGAGTTGATTAGATTAGTTAAAGATGATTAATTAAACTACACTGTTTAATCATGATTTAATTGACAATGAAATAAAGTTAATGTAATACGCCCTCTTTACATGGTAGAAGAAAAAATGTATATGGTTTTGAATAAAGTTTAACGTGACATGACATTTTGTCATTTTATAAATAAAGTTCACGCAACATTGGATGCTCAAGATCTCACCCGCCCAGATCAATGACGAGTGATGAGCTTCGGTTCCCCCCCCCCCCGCTGCCCCCCTGTCCCTCCGATGGTAATCTGGGGGGGGGGTTCAAAAATAGGTTCACTCCTATATTTTCCTCACAACATGTCTGCTCCACATCCATTTCACACCCCCGCCCCCCACCTAATACCATAACTTGCCTCTCCTCCTCTCCAAAATCCACCATCGTACTCCTAATATTATGACCATTGACTCCACTCTGCTTCCACTCCATTCACCATCCTCTAGGCATACCTCTCATCCCCACTTCTGACCTATACCACGTCGCTACGTCTTATCCCCCATATTGGACCATTACCCTTCTGCAAAGTCAACCTCTTGTCCTCACTTCTCCCCAATACACTTCTGCCACTTGGAACTTCCACAACCTCGTTAACAAAACTATTGAGAAATTAATATCTATCTGTTCCACGACAATGGACCCATTCATCCAACAGCTAAATTGCAACGATAAGTGTTTTTCCTATACTATTATCTAAACTCGTTCTATCCACCCTCCTTTTATTGTTTGGAGGTAATCATTGTATTATAGTTGTTACCTGCCCAGCCTACAAACCAGAGCCTGTTGCATCACCCATTTTGTAGAACTTGACAGTGCAACAGTGATCCATACCACCATTGTAAGCCATGCATCTGGCCAATTACCAGTCTGCACCTCAAATACTAATTTTTGACCAATTTTCCCGAGTAATTCGAACATATTGTTTATTTCTCTTCTATCGCGGATCCTAAAGGAAAATCTAAAGTCACAGAGGACAGCCCCCTGCTACTCCCTATTTTATATTTAGACCAGGAACCCTTAGTATACCAAGAATACAAAATTGTTGAAACAATATGTGACTTTGATCTGGATGAATTCCACAACTGGTTAAAACATAAATTCATAAACCTAAGTGATGAATTTGGATTGTGGGAATCCTCCCTACCCTAATTAATTTTTTCCCTAGATTGACTTTCCTGAGTTTGTGTCACGGTGTTAATTCTAATATATTCCGAGTCAGATGGTAATTGTGGCTCAAAATAACAATATCCTTTTCACCATTACAACAGAATCCATCTCCCAAATGCTTCGATTGCAAAATTTTGACCCTATGAAACCATTTTCAGTAGATTCCCTCATGGAATTCTACAAAAAACTAACCTTCCCACATAGAGCTAAGAATTTTGATACTTTCTCCCTAAGGATTCCCAATTACCCAAGAAACAATCCCCTTATTCATCCTTTATGATCCCTGAGATAACTAAACAAATTATTTCTATTGTTTCATGTTTACTGGGCTACTAATTTGATGAGTGGGTTGATGAGGTCATTATTGTTTTTTAATCAGTCTTCAAAGTAGGTGAAAAACCCTCCATCGTTAATTACCTTCAGTTTATATCAAATGCAATCCATGATCAATTCATAAAATTCTCCACAAAGGAAACTTTCAAATATGCTTCAGTACTTTTTTATTTGTTTCTTTACCTTCAGACATATAGGTTTTAGTTTCCTCTTAAAAAATTGGATGAGTAGGGTAAATCCCCAATCATTAATTCATTGGACTTCATTGGTAAGGAAGCACTCCAATGAATTTACTTTCACAAAGTATGTTGATAATTTTTTATACGAAGTCTCCTATTTGTTAAACAGTGATATTGAATTAAGAATAGGTCCATAAATTAAAATATCTCTTCATCTAAGTGAACAGACTAAAATAGGAGAATGGTACTTGTACCATAACTACATAGAGATTAGGGTTTATGGCTGTGAATTTCGACCTTACAGATTTCCAAAGTCTTTCCCAATGAGTATTTTCTCATTGGAATACATAAGACAAATGATCAATATGGATGAGCTACATTTTGTGCTAGCAAAAAAAAAATCATAGTTTAAAATAAAAACACAAGTAGGCTGATTCATTTTCAGTAGTATAGCAACAACCAAAGATTCAACAGATATCCTCTTGAAACAAATGAATTTCACGCTCATTTTCACTTGGTCCTATGATCCCATGTGAATTATTTCAGGGTTAAGAGTATAACAGAAGAATACTCCATACTCACACACCCCGAGGCCGAAGATCGAGAAGTATGTGAACCGGGATCAGTGGTAGGAAAACACTTTGCAGGAGGCAAAAGAATAGGTACTCTCCACTAGAACAACACAGAGTCCTACACTATAGGAGAAGCATGAAAAGAGACCAAGGGAAGAGTCTTCCCCTACAGTCATAAAAATTCTTGAAAATGAATTTCAAATCTACAAGAAATGGAAAAGGACTACAACAAAAAAAGGATACTTTGAAGAGGAAAATGTATAGAGAATAGTTTTGACAGGTCTTCATGCTACAAGGAGAACTAAGGATATTTTTGTGGCATCTCCATCCTCTTTTGCCTCCTAAGATCTAGTAGACACTTCTCAGATAAGAGAATTGGTTCATGACCAAGCTGAATCAAACATATTTGATAAATATAGAGAAATCAAGAATAAAAATTAGTAGCTAAATACTACAACATATACACATTTTTGGAACCAGCCAACCTCCTCACAACATAGGTTACTATCTACCTTTGACATGCAAAAAGGGAAAATGAAGATAAAATTTCTATAGGCTAAAGTCCCTTTCCCAAATACCCCTCAAGACTATAAGAAAACTAATTTTTCCTTCAACATTGATCAAACTCATCCACTTTATCAAATAGACCTGCATAAGAAAACATGAGAGATGTTGTACTCTACAATAACTACATTAGCAATCATAGCTTCTAATCTACAAGCCTCTTTGAATAATATCTAATCTTAACTTAAGTTAGAAAAATTCTCCTCTCTAGCCAAAGATACAAAGATCAAATCATTAGACAACCTAGTAATCAAACATGGATATGATCCCAATGATGTGAAAGTAGTAGAAGTGATTGTCAAAAGAAAGAATATTGATATTGTAGCACTCAAGAAGCAGCTCAACCTTCCATGCACATAAGAACCACATACTAAGGAAGCTGGGAATATTGAAAAGGAAAAGGAAGGTATGTTCATGATCCTAATTGAACATAGTGGAGAGATCAAGGAAATGGAGGTTGAAATGGACATGTTGCTAAAAGAGAGAGAACAAACAACAAAATTAGCAGTAGTTCCATTGAACACAGTGCCTATTGCATCTACATCAGTAGTATGGGTATCCACTTTAGCAGCCATTATAGTTGATGGGTATTCAATAGATTCTTCAGAGGAACCTGTCAAGGCAATGGATGACCTATCAATCAGAGGACAAGAAATTGAGAAGCTAAAAACTCAGTTGAAGAACCTTTAGGAGCAAAAACTAAAGGTTAACAATGTATACTTGACAAAATTGCAGAAAACACACAGTTGAACACAAGATATTGAGCAATTTCAAAGTGAATCAACAATGGCACAGACATTGACATAGGCTAAAGAGAGAATATGGGTAGAAGTAAATGAGGTCGTGACAGAAATATGGCCCTCAATTCAGATTATCTTTGAGCATAAGGAGTTAATACAAAGGTCAAAAGAGGTAATTGAAGAGTTGAAAATAAATTTAGAGAAGAATCTTGGTGAAGCTACTGCTCTCATCTGGCTTTTGAATTCTAAAAACAATGGAAGAATTAGAAGAATTAGAAATTATAGATAGGACAGAGACAATTTTGCAAGTGAGAAAGGTCCTTACAAAAAGGAACCTTATGCTGAAATTAGAGAATAAATGTAACAATATGGAGTCCAACATTCAAAAATTTCACAAGAAATTTAATGTGCTTAATCAGAAGGAACATCTTGGATTAATAGGAATTGGAGACAAGCTTATCAGTTTAGAAGAGTATCACCAAGAATTGTATCGCAACAAGGGATAAATCAAATTTTGTTAGCATCAAAGGAAGCATCACAAGAAAATATTTCATGGAAGCTTTGGATTTTGATCTATCTATCAAGACTACTTTTCAAAAGTATATTGATGTTGATGAAACTTTCAAAACGTTAGTAAAATTCTCCACTCCAAGTGAAAAAAGATGGGAAGAATTGTGTGAATTTCTTGAGTAAGACAATTTTTACCCCAACAATGAGGCATCACATTTTCAGGCCGAGTCATCAACAAAACCCTTGAAGATAGTGCCAGAGCATCATAACAACTTCATTTATCTATATTTTTGTTCTATTTTTAGAAACAATTTAGGATATTTTGTAAAGATCTTGAAGTTTTCGCTCAAGATATTTTTTGATAATTTTGTATAAGTACATCATAAGTCCAAGCACAAATGTTGAAATTTGGCTGAAGAAAGCATGATATTGATGTAAATTTGTTGATTGAGTTGAAAGTGATCATCTCTATAATACATAAATCTGGTCTAGGATTCCTGTGTCAGGTGAAATGATTATGTTTTTGTTTTTGTAAACTTTTTGTATCTTTGTTTTCCAAATGTTACTCTGATCCATAGTGTTTAAAGAAAATGAAAGACTGGATTTGTTTAATTACACTCTGCCTTGGATTATACGCAATATCTATGTTTTCAAACTGAAATTAAATGTAGATTTCTTAACTGCTCTATGTTTAATCAAACCTTAAGTTTTTCATCTCTATCACTCCATTAAGCTATGAAGATCCAATAGCCTACCTACCTTGCCATGCTACATCTGTTATGATATTTTTGCATCTGATCATCCTATGGCCTTTCTTTGCAATTTCAACCAGAAAATTCGAGAAACCAAACTTTGAACCTTACATGTAGCCTAAAATCCTAAAGAAACAAAGCTAAATATGACAAAGATATCCCTCTTTGAGTTTAGAAGGGCTAGCTTCTAAACTTAAAAGTGGTTTTGTGGTTACCTCTGCGATTCCTTTACAATATGGGAAATTACAGAGTGATAACACCCTGCATTATCAATCCATCATAAAATTCCTTTAGACATAAACTATCCATCCGAATCTGAGCTAGCTCCACCAACGTAAAAGTAACATTTCTATATTCATTATCTCTACCAGTTATAATACAAAATAAAAACTGATTGAAGAGTCAACATTCATGGGTTTCTATACTATGTTGGTCAGCTATGACCATAACTATGGTGAAACAATTTTTGTCCATCTTTCTATTTGAAAATTTTGATGAAATGTACATGTGGACGACCCATTTATTTTGATTGGATTCTCTAATTTCTCTATTATTATAAGAATTAACCAAACATAACATGCACTTCAAATTTCAAACATTTCAATTTTCTACCAATATTCTGAACTTGTATTTGTACTTTCAACTAGCAAGTAGTTGAAATTAATCTACAAGATTCCAAAATTGGCTTCTTAAAATGTTAAAGCCTTATATAGATAACACACTCATGATTCAGAAGTTCACACTGCTTCCCCTTCGTAAGATGCAAAATATTGAAACTGAGTAGCTTTAGTGACAAGTGTACAAATTAAAAACAAATAATTGATGGAAAAGAGATCCAATCACCTATGTTATTTTACCATTTTGCCTTGGATATTGACGATATGGTGAAGCATGAGAAATATTAGTGACAACTCGTGGGATTCAATTCTTTGAAGATGATTTCCCATTTAGATATGAACCATTTTTCAACTGTTCATTTCCATTTTCAAATTATTGTTGATTACTTTAATGTTATACTTGCAATTCTTGATAGTGAAAGGATGAACTTGCCATGTCTTTCAAATTCATCAAAGGCCTGAGTGCGTGAATAACCTCATTCATCAAAGGCCTAAATTTTGGATCTCAATTGAGGCAATGGCAAGCCAATTCAGTGCCCTTTTGTTCTCCTTTAAAATAAAAGTTACCCTCCAAAAAATTTTCTATAAGATCATATAACCTTCTTTTGTCACCAAGGTAAGGGCTAGCTCACTCCACCAAATTGTGCTCCCCACCAAACCTGTTTTTGTCCATGGACCTTTGACTAGTTCAATTTCAAGTAGAAAAACACAAAAGCTATAGACATCACTCCTCGATGTCAAATTTCCTAAAAAAAGAGGAATATCAATGGTTTTACATATTTGGATTTCTATAATCAAAGTAATATTTATACTAATTAGCTATTTTATAGGCATAGTTTACTAAATTCAATCTATGCATTGCTTTGAACGATTCACTATTATGAGAATCTCAAACATAAAAAATTAATCAATGTGAAAAGAAAGGACTCCAACATATGTTTCCAGTTTCATGCATTTGGTGAACTCAAGCTTACCATGAGAAAAAGAAAAACCCTTAACAGGGGCTTATTAAAAGCAATCAACGTAAGTGAAAATGAATTTTGGAAATATTATTTAATATTAACCGTCCTCTAAACTAATCTTTTCATGGATGCCTAAAAACGTCTTGGATAAAGAGATAATTGAATTTCAGAACCTTATCATATGAAAACATGCATTTTTCTCATATAGCACAGTCCAATAAGAATCAATTATTTTAACTGCCTTTATTCTTAGCTTGTAACTGTATGTAATCTACATAATACATTTAACATACAAAATTATACATATTTTTACATGTTCTAATTGAAAATTAACATTCAACAAATTCTCAAATCTAGACTTCATGTTTCCTCTTGCAAGTTTCACCCATCATCCATACTATTTTAAGGTCCACAATCATAATTAGATAAAAAGAGAACCTTCAGGTTTCCACTGTAAGACAATATTTTATAAACTATTGGGAATGCTCAGGAAAGGGTTATAATTGCTTAATGTTTTCTTCACACAAAACCTAGTTAAGTTCTTTTCCTTTGATGCTACAAATTTTATTGAGAACCACAACACTCAAGGCATGGTATATTACAACATATGATGGATGATGGCCTTATAGGGAAGAATCAATGCTAAAATCACTAACTCTAAAAGACTGCATATCATCTAATGAACATCTAAGAGTTTAGTTCCACAATAACAACTAAGAGTTAAGTTCCTCAATGAAAGCAGATCAATTGACAATATGACCAAAACGTAATTGTTCACTTCTTCTTTTGGGTAAAGCATAACAAAAGAAATCCTAGCTTAAGGACCATGACTATTTCCTGAAACTGATAGCTTTTCCTTAGGGGTATCCTTTTTTTACATTATTCTACATACACCCATTTTCTCATATGGGGCAACTTCCCACCCCATACATGCATATTTCTCTTAAAATATTATTTTCAATAATAAAAACACACTCTTTGTTCCTAGCTTCTAAAAGTGCATTACTTCAATAGTCATATGTTTTCAAGTTTCTAAAAATGAAGATAGAAATAGTGAGTTGGACTCTTAACAATTTGAAAACTAGTCAAGTACCATTCAGACACCCATATCTCTATAAAGTACACCAATCTATTAAGAACTAAACCTCTTGCTTCCTTCTTTTGAACATCAAACTCTAAACATCACATATAATATTCTCAGACTATTCTTCGAAATTTTACCCTTCCTAGACAAGCTATAGGCAAAGGATATAAATCAATTTAGAAGAATTTTTGGGTGGTGAACATTGTCCACACTTGAGAAAGGGAGGGTTACCTTGTTTCTTATGTTGGGAGGCCATGGTTTGTACTTGATAAATTTCATCAACCTTTGCTAAGGAATCTTGAGAATTACCACTAATAAAACAAGGACTGGATTCAAGTTTGTGGATTTTTTTCCTACCTTATTAATTAAGCACACCAGAACATCAGAAAAGGGTTGGATTTTACCAACAATCAATGTGTGTTGACTAGAATTGAAATTTTATTAAAAGGTTCAAGGTTTTCTAGAAAATTTAGCTTAAGTCTTTCCTGTAAAAAAATCATATCCTCTTCACTAGTCTTAATTTTTTTCTAGGCAACATGTCTGTAGAGTTTTTAATCCAAAGTGTAATTGGACTATTGACTCCTAAAAACTCTAATTATCTTATATAATTTTTCTTATTATGGAAATGAATACTAGTGTGCCATGCACCATGAGAAAAATTCCTGTTGAAGGGTACTCACCTACTCACTTTACACAATCTAGCGCTTCAAAGTGATTGTTGACCTTAATAGGGGACAGGGTGAGAAATTAAATAGTACCAAGAAAAGTGAAGAATTGGCTCTACACTAGGGTCCCAAAGATCGCCTTAGTTCAACAGTCTTCTAGATGTCCCACTAGACATATTTGAACCAATGTCCTAGAGAACCCATACAGGGAAATTATGGATGGGAGCCAATGTGACTGTCAAGGGAATAGGGAATATAATTGCAATGTTTATGCTATGAAATGCATCCTAGGGAATCCAAAAAATGATTTGGCTTGAATTTCTACTCAAAGGAACATGTAGATTATGGAGAAAACTTTAAAGAATAACTCCATGTTTGGAGAATTCATAGGGGAGAGTCTACAACCAATTTAATTTAGTTTTTCTTAGTTACTCGCTGCATCATATAAGACCCACTTATCCATTATCAATAACTGTAGCTAGAAACCCATGAAAATATCTCAGGTCTTTGTTGTAGATCTAAAATTTAATTATAATCTTCTCCTACTATTGCATCTACTGACCCACACAATATGCCCATGTTTCCATAACTGTGCGATGTTCAACATCCTAGTATCTTCTTGCATCAAGTTTCCATATCTTTCTTATTGCTATTACTACAGAATCCACTACTGAATTCATTACACAACACATTGATTAAACATATAATATGTTCCCATTAATTTGAACCACATACTTTAGAACTGTTGTAAATAAAACCCCTCTAAATTCATGGCTAGGACCCTTGTATTGGCATCATTACATGATAAAATTAGTAATAAGTAGGGTGAGTATTAATTGATTTTTAATATCTCTATCAAATGAACCCCAAAGAATCAATAGTGTCAATATTGTGACCCAACAAACTAGATCCTTTCAAGTTGAACATATAAATACATTATTAATTTATTTATTTATGAACAAATATTATTAGTTGCTATACTCAATGTACCAACTTCACCAAAGCATCAAATATGTTTTAACTATAATCTTAATACAATCATCATGAAGCTAAAATTTTATATTCAAGGATGTTTTTAAACAATTTGGTTTTTTCACCTTAGTTTTTCTAGGCATTGGAGAAATACACATCACTTTCCACCCTCGAGAGGATGCATACTTAGGATAACTTGTCATCAGAATAAATCTAGTGAAACTATGCAAACAATTTCTAATAGTTTTTAGAGCTAATGAGATTGAAAACAAGTTAACATGGAACTTATAAGTTATAAGCTATCAAGAATGCTCACGAGTCATGACATACTCAAGAGCTACATAGTCATAAGTTCCCATGACTTGAGTAGAAAAATGAGTTTTGTATCCTTCAGGTCCATATTTTTCTAGACCAAAGTCTGAAAGTTTGGCATTGTATTCCTGCATGAGGTACAAAAACCTTCAATCATACAAAGAACTCATTACATTTAATAGTCTCTTAGTAACCAAAGACTTATAATTCAGATTGTGGTAATGCTTAGTAATTTAAGCTATTTGTCTTCCTCACACTTTCTCAAGATATTTGCGGTGAGGATCTGGGTAGTAAATTGGACTACCTGTTCTTGTAGGGATAGAATTGAGTATCCTCATGACTTCTTCATGAGACCACACTCATTTTTCATTTTATCAGCTAGCTCCTTTTCCCCTTATTTCCCTGCAAATTCTTTGGAAGGGTCCGCTCCCTTGTGGGGCAACCTCATTATATTGTGGATCAAAATATATGTTATTGGAATAGGCTACCCTAGCCATATAATCCCATCATGCACCCGTACGAGGAGCTGGCACACAAAGACCATATTGATAGGATATTAGTGGCAGTGTGGTACTAATAGAATATTCAACAGCCCTGACAGCTCAACATCGCAGACCCACATCATAGGTTCTAAGTGGGTAACTCTTGTCTCCTCATAGTATATCTTCGTCATATACTTATGGGTCACCATATACAGAAATTTGTCTTGATCTGTGATGTCTCAGTCCTACAATTTCAACAATGGGATACACACAAGCTTAGGGCCCTCAAACGTGACCTGCTCAAGTAGTAAGGGAGTGGATACCCCGAATTCTCCCGAATTGGGGTCCTTGGTAACTTTGGTTTCTCCCTTTCATAGAGGGATGTATTTAGGTAGCGTAGAGATAAGATCGATTTCCTCGATATCGACCTCTTTGATTCATTGGTACTCCTCTTCCTATAAATCCACTTCTTTCTCTAATTGCTTTTCCTTTTTCTGCTTGGATTGTGGCTCTGTATGCTTCCTTGGTGAGATTCGCATCAATACCAGCTTATTTTGTTTTTCTTTCATGGTTGGTTACTTTTCTTTCATAGCGCGCTACTTATCTATTGTCATCGTTTGTTTCGGCCTATGCGACCACGACACTATAGGCACATCAGGCATAGTCCCCATACTAGGTTCTTTGGCACATGATGCATCAGATATAGTGGCTTCTAAACTGAGGGCTTTGACGGGGTTATTGAAATCATCCTTTCAATAAATAGCTCTCAAGTTGCCAGAGAACAATTTGCAAATGAGGGGTGTGCCACAAATTCTTCCTTGAACGCTCTACTCATATGTGTCAGACAATAAAATGTTGAAGCAATTCCTAGAATGCAAAATGTTCTCTATTGGAATGGTATGCACACTTTATAGGGGGATTTGGATTCAAATCCGACCATTTCCCCCAATATATGATAATAAATGTCACTTTGGCAGTAGATCTTCAAATACTTTTGCCTTAATTTGTGCCTCCCCACTCCTCTTAACGGCTTTTTGGCTGTCAAATCATGAATAGTAACTCCAGCAATCATTTTCCTATTGGATTGCACGATACCCTCCTTCATAACACAACGTCCTGAGCACAAATTCAATTGGTGCGCCTTAATCAGTTTTCGCATAGCCTGTTCACTGCCTTGTCGTCCAAACTGGGCAGTGTAGTTTATAGTCTCGTGCTCCCTTGCAACTACTTGGAGCACTAAGACTATCCTGCTACCATATAGCCATTACATAGGATCCCTGGTATACAAATTCAATATACTCCCATTCACTTTTCTTGGGAAGGGATCCCCATTCAGCTTCGCGAGCTGAACTGTGCCACCATCGATAATTTCCTTGACAATATATGGTCCTAACCAATGCATCTGGAATTTACCCAAAAATTTAGTGAATTTATTATCATATAACAACACAAGGTCATTTATCTTAAATGTGTGAAGCTTGATATGGTGATCATGCCATGTTTTTTTGCCTTTCTTCTATACTTGTTGGTGGAATCCTGCAAAAAATAAATCCTCCTCTAGCTCCATGAGCTACACAACCCACTCTTTGAAGGCCTCATGATCTGCCGTATTTGTCGAAGTTGTTATGAATAGACTAGGCACAATGTATTCCATAGACATTATGGCTTCGAAACTAATCTGAACAATTTTTTCCATGTCATCTTCTTACAGGTTATCATATAGGCCCATAGCAGCACAAGTACATCCACATCCCAATCATTCCACTGTGTGCTATAGATCTTTATCAACACATTCTCCAAAATTTTGTTAAAAGCTTCGACAATTCCGTTTGCCTATGGGTGGTATGGCGTACTCTTCTGATGGTAGACCTGGAATTCCTCTGTGAGTGTGCTAATTGTTTCATTGAAAAAGTGCATACCCATGTCACTCATCAAAACCTTCAAGCATCCAAACCTCATTAATACATGTTCAAACAAGAATTTTGTTGTCATAGCCCCTGTCCAATCCTTTATTGGTTTTGCTTCCACCCATGTGGTCAACAAGAAACCCTAGATCAGAGTTCACGTAGATCTACTTAATTTGTTAGAAAACATAAGAGAAATGGCCTAAATCTTTGCAGAAGTGGCTAAGAATTCATTTAATAAAATATTAACATAGATTCAAGACATTCGCATAACATTCAATCATTATTCCATAAAACATGTCATTCATCGGTAGAATATAACATAAATAGATACAAATGGAAAAACTCAGTGATTCTTTGAAAGACTGTGTTTATTGATCTTCAATTTACTGATTACAAACTCTTCTTACCCTATGCACATCACCGTAGGGGTCCATGCACTTAGTTGAGGACTCTACCTAGGCCTCCTGCACACTCAGTTGAAGAATCCTTCCCTTCTCTACCTAAGCGCAGGAAGCAGAGCCTTCCTGCCTTATCTCTTGCCCAAGGTAAAGAAAACTCATCAATGTACCCAATTCTCTATCTTGACATTTTCTCTAAGACTCTCTAGGACTCAACTATTTATAGATTTCCTAATACAATACCATGGCCCCAACTCATGGGTGATTCTTAAAAACTGACCAAAAACAAGCGGTTAAGGTCCCTTTGACTCTATCTATCTTCACGCTTTGTATCCACATTTTTGTTGAGACTTTACATCTTTTACAAAATTATTTACAAAAATGACTAAGTTTAATTAAGTTCTACCCCTAGGGACCCCATCCCAATAGGCCCTCAACACAAAGATCGTGACTATCCCTTGAGTCACTACACTGGTTGTTCCACTTTTTGGCGAAGTTTGTTGAATGCCTTAGTCAATGCCTGAAGCTCTAGGGTACTATTTTCTGCTACTTGTTGTACTTCCTGGACCAGTTCCTCTTTGGTTGGCCCCTAGACTACTAGTTGCGTAGTCCTCTATGTCTGTTGCATAGCCTTTAGCTTCTCATGAATGTTCTGTGAAAATTGTCATGCTTCCTCTATCCAAGGCTCAAGCCGGGCTCTGAGCAAGGAATACTTTTTCTGAAACTCCTGGATCTGTATCAATTTTTCCTTGCCCTCTTGCAAGTGTGCTAAGCACTGGATTGGAGCCAATGTTCACGCTGTCATGCTAATGTTATCATATTGTTGTTGCGCTTCCTTGATTTCTGTGTTCAACTCTTATAGCGTAGGATCCTCCTATAGTGCATCATATTGGACCATTTCCTAACTGAAAAGTTGGTCACAACCTTGAATTAGGACATCTAGTTGAGCCATGGATTTTTTTATCACCACATCTCTTTTTTCTCGAACCTCTGATGGTGTGGTCAGCTGCAACTTCAACTACAACTCATCTATTTGCATCTGAATATCAAAAGTCAACTTATTGACCTTTTCCTTTGACGTGCACACTGCAGTAGCCAATTTCCTTACTTTAGCTAAGGCCTCTGCATCATTGGATATATTTAGCTCATGTACAGACTTGCAGGCCTGCTCAATAGTTGTGACCAGGTTCTGGTGCTGAGTCCACAATTCCTCTTGTTCCTTCAATGCATGATTTTTTTCTATGAATAGTTGATCGTATTTTACTTTAAACTCACTGATGACAGTGAGCACACACTATTCTTTGATCTTCAACTCATCTGAACCCTTTGATTGAGCATGTGTAGAGACTCAACTAGTAGCACAGCAAGGTTTAGTGCCATATCTTTCATTGTGTGGAGCAACACACGATCCTTATAAGCTTCCATGCAGACTAACCCCTCTAGTAAGTGAAAAACTCTAAGATCTAAAGCCCATTCAATCTTTGTGAGTAAACTACTTCCTAGTGTTAGGCTCTCTTGCGCGCCACTCACCTTCCCGACATCCACCTCAATTTTGTTTGCCTAGATCTGTAGCTCGCGCATATCCTTCTAGACACTTCCTAGCATCTACATGTATTGCTTCTCAAACTGTTGTAACACCTCTGTTGTTGCATCCCGGATCTTGTTGCAGATCTCATCGAGATCGCATTCTGTCAACACCATGGGATCTAGATGTGTGTGCTTGTCAGAATTATGCTTCTTCCTTTGGCCACCTGTCTATTACTCTCTGCATTTCTTTAGAATGAACAGATTAGTCTTCTCCTCAATGCCTCCTCCTCCCTGCTCTAAAAGATTCTTTTTCATCAACGCGGTACATAGTAGACTTCTCGCTCTCTTCAACATCCTTCCATTCCTTCTCTTCTCTCTCTATAGTAGTGGAATCTTCCTCTATTCGGGCCTTCTTTGCAGCTTCCTTAGCAGCCTCCCTTTTCTTTTGCTCGGCCAATGTGCACGCAACTTTCGTAGCGACTTCCTTCCACTTCTGTGTTGTAGATTTCTCTTTACCTTATCATTGTAGGATCGCACCACTCTAGCTGCCAATATCCGACAACTTCCTACACATCCGTCTCAGACACTAAATAAGGCAGTACATGCCACATTCCTCCGGGGTTCTTTCATGCACAGATCGAGACATTGTGAAAATCAGCCTTGAACTGTACATAGACTATTAATTGCACAAACAAGGTCAGGGATAACCTTGGCCATTGATTGATTACCATTCGAAAGTCCATGTCCATGAGGACCTAGAAAATCTTTATTTCCTTGATGTGGGTTGCATCCTTTGTGGCATAGACCGAGGCAAACCTCGCGGCCTCAGTCAATTCTTCCTTGTGCAAAGGAAATTCGCTATCCTCCAGTAACCTCCATGCAACTAATACAATAGATAATAACATCCAAGCATAATGAAATGGCTTGCTATCTTCTTGGGCTTCTTTGTAGTTCGTGAGGAACTCATGGCAGAGATACTATGACCAATTAAATTGCATGCCCTTCATGCACTCTGCAGCAAGTGATACAACCGGTGCTAGAACTTTGTCTACACGAAACTTTCTCATGACCTTTCCTACGAGGATCTGGGCAGTGAATTGGACTACTTAGTCTTGTATGGACATAGTTGATTATCCTCACAACTTCTTCACGATACCCTACTCCTTTTTCATTTTATCAGCTAGCTCCTTTTCCCCTATTTTTCCTGAAAATTCCTTGGTAGGGTCTGCTCCTTTGTTGGGCAACCTCGTCACCCTGTCAGTCAAAATATATGTTACTGGAATAGGCTACCCTAGCCATAGAATCCCATCATGCACCAGTGAGAGGATCTGGTGGACACAAACCATATTGATAGGAGAGCGGTGGTAGTGAAGTACTAATAGCACATTCAACAGCCCTGATTGCTCAGCACTGCAGACCTAATTCATAGGTTCTAACTCGGTAACTCCTGTGTCATCATAGTATATCTTCGTCATACACTTATGGGTCGTCATATGCAGAAATTGGTCTTGATCTACGATGTCCCAATCCTCCAATTTCAGCAACGGGATATGCATAAGCTTAGGGCCTTCAAATGTGACCTCCTCCGGTAGTAGGGGAGTGGATACCCCAATTTTTCCCTAATCAGGGTCCTTGGTCACTTTAGTTTTTCCCTTTCCTAGAGGGATGTATTTAGATAGCATAGATATAGGCTCAATTCCCTCAACATCGACCTCTTCAAAGCTTTGGTACTCCTCTTCCTCTAAATCCACTACTTTCTTTGGTTGTTTGTCCTTTTTCTTCTTGGGTTGTGGCTCTATATGCTTCCTTGGTGAGATTTAGATCGGTACTACCTTCTTTTGTTTTCTTTCGTGGGTGGTTTCTTTTCTTTCATAGTGGGCTGCTTATCTTTTGTCACCATTTGGTTTGGCATAGGCGACCTCAACACTGTGGGCACAATAGGTGTAGTCTCCATAGTAGGTTCTTTGGGACCTGGCATGTCAGATATAGCGGCTTCTGAGCTAAGGGCTTCAGTGGGGTTAGTAGCAATCATCCTTCCAATAAATAGCTCTCGGGCTGCTGGAGAATAATTCACAAATGAGTGGTGTGTCACAAATTCTTCCCAGGCCACTTTACTCATATGCGTTAGACAACAAAATGCTCCAACAATTCTTAGAATGCAAAGTGTTCTCTGTTGGACTGGTATGCGCAATTTATAGGGGGATTTGAATTCAAATCCCACTGTCCCCCCCAAAATATGATAATAAATGTGGCTTTGGTTGTAGATCTTCAAATTTTTTACCTTAATTTCTGGCTCCCTACTCCTCTTAATAGTTTTCTGGCTGTCAAATCATGAATAGTAACTCCAACGTTCATTTTCCTACTAGGCTGCATGGCACCCTCCTTCATAACACAATGTCCTAAGCATAGCTTCAATTGGTGCACCCTAGTCAGTTTTTGCGCAGCCTGCTCGCTGGCTTGTCCTCCAAACCAGGTAGTGTAGTTTAGAGTCCAACACTCCCTTGCAATTTCCTCCAACACTAAGACTATCCTACTGCCATATAGTAATTGCAAAGGATCTCCCTTCTACAACTTCAATCTATTCCCATTCACTTTCTCAAGAAGGGCTCTCGATTCGGCTTCACGAGCTGAACTACACCACTGTTCATAATTTCCTTGACAATATATGGTCCCAACTAATGCATATGGAATTTACCTAGAAATTTAGTGAACATACTATCACATAACAGCACAAGATCATTTATTTTAAATGTGTGAAGCTTCATATGGTGATCATGCCATGCTTTTCCACGTTCCTTCTATACTTGTTGGTGGAATCTTGCCAAAAATCGATCCTCCCCTAGCTCCATGAGATGCGTGAGTTGCTCTTCCAAGGCCTCGTGATCTTCCATTTTCGTCAAAGCTGCTATACGTAGATTAGGAACAATGTATTCCATAGATATTATCTCTTCGACCCCATAAACAAATCTAAACAGTGTTTTTCCCTATCAGCTTCTTACAGGTTGTCCTATAGGCCCATAGCATCACAGGTACATGCACATCCCAATCATTGCGCTGCACATTACAGATCGTTTCGAGCGCGTTCTCTAAAATTTTGTTAAAAGCTTTGACAGTTTTGTTTTCCTGTGGGTGGTATGATGTACTCTTCTCATGGTAGACCTAAAATTTCTCTGTTAGCGTGCTAATTGTTTCATTCAGAAAGTGCATACACTTGTCACTCCTCAAAACGTTCAAGAATAGGAACCTTGTTAAGACATGTTCAAATAAGAATTTTGTTGTCGTAGCCCCTGTCTAGTCCTTCACTGGCTATGCTTCTACCCATCTCATATAATATTTCATCGCAGTGATAATGTAGTGTGTGCTTGTTTTCTTTCCATGGAGCTGAATTGGCCTAATAAAATTGATCGCCAACTTCTAAAATGCCTTCAGAGATACCTCAGGATGTATTGATAGATCATCCCTTTGTGATGGTCTTCCAGTCCCTTAAAATGCATCACACACCTTACAGTACACATTGGAGTCCTTGTGTAATGATGGCATCCATAGTCCTGAATGCAAAATTTTATGCGCGCTTGCTTTTTGGCATGATGGCCTCCCACAGCCCCCCCATGAGCTTTGGAGAGAATACTATCATGCTCAAAGTCTGGAACATATCTCCACAATATCTCATCTTCATCCATTTTGTATAGATGTTCCGCAATAAACGAAAAATCGGCTGCGCACACTACTATTTCTTTCATCTGTTGACTTGTATATCCTTTAGGCGCCATCCCTATAGTTAAGAAGTGAATAATACAAGCAAAATGGTTGTCAGCTACATGTACCAAGAAGAGCTACACATCGGGAAACCCTTCCTCCGAATTACTGGGTTCTTTGCCTATTTCAATTCATGACAAATGGTCAGGTCTAGGATTCAACCTCCCCAACTTGACAATGACTTCAAAGTCATACTCCTAAAATAATAAAAACCATATGCAAATATTTCCACTTGACACAGCCTTTTTGGCCACCTATTTTAAGGTAGAATGATTTGTATACATCTTGAAATGTCCTCCCAATAGATAATTCCTGAATTTTTGCAGTGCGTAGACCATGGCCAATCCTTCGTGTTTAGTTGTTGAATAATTTTTCTTGGCCTTTGATAACTTCCTACTAGCGAAAGCTATGGGATGGTCTATTTCTCCCTCGCCTGCCTGTGCGAGAATGACACCCAACGCAATGCAAGAAGCATCCACATGTACATGAAACTCCTTTTTCCAATTGAGAAATACCAAGATTGGCACAGTTACCATCTTTTCTTTCAACACATTTAAGCTGCGCTAACATTCTTCATCCCAACAAAATGTCGCATCCTTCTTTACCAGTTTCCCCATGGGTGTATAATTTGAGCATAATCTTTGATCAATTTTCTATAGTATCCCATGTGTCCCAGGATCGTGTGTAGCTACTTGACGTTTGTAGGGGCCTCCAAGTTCACAATCACCACAATATTTACAAGGTCCACGATCAATCCTTGCGTGCACATGACATGACCCAGCAAGATCCCAAAAGTAACACAAAATATACATTTTTTCAAATTCAGCGCTATCTTGTATCTTCAACATGTACCCAACATAAGTTAGAGTCTTGCTACATGGCACTTCACCAAGCCAAACATCATCCAGTCATCAAAGTACACTTCCAAGAACTTATGAATTCTTTGAACGCTTCTCTGACTACGCAGGAAAATATTGTAGGTGCATTCTTGAAGCCAAATGGCATAACAATGTATTGAAAGAAACCCCACTCTGTTGTGAAGGTGGTTTTTCTTCTATCCTCTGGGGCTATCTTCATTTGATGATACCCAAAAAATTTGTCAGTAAAGGAATAAGACGTTTTCCCTCTAATATTCTCTAACACTTCATTTCCAAATGGCGTTGAAAATGGATCATGAAAACATCAATCATTGAGCTTTCGCACATCTATGCAAATACTTTTTTCACCCTTTTGTTTCTTCTCTTGGAACACCATTGAGCTCACCCAATTAGACTCTTCAAAAGGTTCAAGAATGCTCGCCTCCAGGATTTTATCCAGATCTTGGTGAACCTCTTCCTTATACTTATATTTAAGGTGGTAAGGCCTTTGTTTAATAGGTTTCGCATCTGGCTTCAATGTGATCTTCATAATGACCAAATCACCAATTATACCCTTTAAATCGAAAAACTTAGTGGGTAAGAGATCCTAGTATTTGTGAAGTAATTCAACAACTTTGTTTACTGGAGCGTCCTCCGAATTGTCTCCAATCTTCGCAAACTTCGGTTCTTCTTCAGTGCCAATGTTTACTTGCTTCATTTTCAAAGGTGTAGAGATGTTTTGGTTCTCTACTTGTGGGCCTTTGACTTCACGATGCCCTTCTGTCTCCAGAATATTGATATTCCTCGGGTCTTCTTCCTCCTTGTCAACAGTCACATTATAGCATTCCAAGACGTGGCGCAACTGGGTGCTTCAATCTGGGTGGGTCCATTCCATAGGTTCCTTCGATGTTCTAAAGATATCTGCTTTAATCTCTTGAAGCACTTTGTTGATGCTTGCAAATTTGTAATCAAAGCTGAAAGTCAATAAGGAACATTCCTTCAATACATCTCATTTTGTAGTGACGTGGCAGAGCTCTGCTCAGAGGTACCAGTTCATGGGGATCGTATCCAAGGTATGAAAAAATATGTGTACCCACTCTTCGTGTGGTTCTATTCCTAATTCCTTAGTCCACTTCGTCATTTGATTTCTCGGATCATCCTTCGCATTATACTTTTTAGTCATTCTAGTATTAGCATGTACAAATCATAGCTTCATCATTCTTCTGTAATCTTTCCATCTAGTAAAACTATCCTTATGCATACCCCACCATCATGGTGGCATACCACACAATGTCAATTCCAATGCTTGGAAGTGATGGTCCTCAGGGACTCAACTTTAAAATTCATCTAAAAACATATCTACGTCATTGAACCCATCATAATATGGTAACTTTCTTACCTCCAATGAAACACAGTGTAGTGACTTCATCATCATACTACATCGCAATGTAGAAACTTCATGTAAGTGATTTTTCCAATGTTCTAATTCCCTATCTGAATCATAAGTGTATGAACTTTCTCGGTCCCATGCAATCCACCCGTCTACTATTGGATTGATCCAATCCCAATCTAGCACTATTATCTTGTATATTTTATCCATCTCATCGTCACATTCGACATAATTCTAGACTAGTTAAGTATAACGCTCCCCTTCTATAGGATCTTGTGGAAGTATAACCCTAAGAGATTTTATTTCAAACAACTTCATCCTCTTCTTCAAATTAATGACCCCAGTCATATTAATAGCCCAGTCGATTCCTAGGAGTGCGGGGTAGGTATTACTATCATCAGCAATTTCTATAAGTTAAAAGTGCGCTATTGAACTCGCACCATTTATAGAGACCGTTACTCCAGATAAGCGTCCCGTGGGGATTATTTTCTACTAATTTTCCTCCCTGAGCTAAATTAGAGACCACTGTAGCATAGGCATCCCCATCCTTTTCCATGTATGTTTTGGTAGGACATGCAAATCATACCCCAAATCAAAAATTACCTGGTCCATTTCATAGTCACCTATCTGGCTTGTTAGCCATATCTCTTGCCTTGTGTGTGCCTTATTCTTTCCGATTTTTATGGCTGTGCACTGTGCCTAAGGAGTCTTTTCCTTATGGGCACACTTGTCTACTAGGTCTTGTAATCCTTCCACATCCTTACTTTCGTACAGTAACTTTATGCAACTCTCCAAAAAGGTAGTAAGTACGGAAGGATCAACCTCTTCTGTCACATTGGTATCTCGTGTCTTGTCCTGGCTTCTTGAGGTGGACGCCTTAGGAAAGCTCTTCTTGACCTCCATGAATGTTTCCTTAGCACGATTAAGATCAAAGCTGACTTCTTTCTCCAGAGCTTTGTTGACCCATCCATCTTCCTCATGCTACTTACCCTTATTGGCACCAGTCATCATACGGTTTCTTAGTACAATAATTCTCTAATATTCCTTGCGGGGCTCAACCCTCATCATTTGTAAATTCTACGTAGGCCCCTGGGGTTGTGGTTTCTTCTCTTTCATCGTAGCTATCAACAATAGACATTCTTCTATGGCATGGTCGAAATTTTTGTAGTATTGACATGAAGGGTGTGTAGGATTAGGATAATCTCATGCGAAGTACCCCAAAACTTTGCATTTGTAGCAAATAATTTGACCACTATCTCTACCAGGTCCTCCTCCTCATCCTTGTCCTTAGCCTTGAAAAACTCCATTTTCCCCTCTTGCACCTTTATCTAGAGGCCATGTTTCTGCTTGCATACGGTAAGTAGGGGTTCTTTCCATCATCAACTCATAGCTTTGATAGTGTTTCTCATCGTGGCCCATAGATTTACAGAAATTATAGAATAGTTGTTGAGGTGTCTGAACGAACTTTTGAAGCAAGTGGAAGTTATCTATCACATTTTTCCCGGTGACTTGACAAATGGCACACCATAGCACAACTCCCGTTATTGGCCCAGCCGAGGTTTCTAGCTTTAGGGGGGGCTAGACCCCCACTATAATATAATTTACATATATTAGACAATGATCTTTATCGTGCCTGTGGCCCTTGTACTTTAAGCACTAAACCTCTATGCACACTTCTGGCTTAGTGTCATTTTCTTTCTTCAAACTTTGTAACTCTAGGTGTAGGCTTGCTAACTGCAAGTGGATCTGTTATACCCCTAAGTTTGTATCCTAGATAGGTAATTCATGCAGCCTCATCGTGATCTCCAAGGATTCTGCATGCATTGCTATCTTCTATTGTGATGGAGCAATTCTTAAATGGGGCAAAAGCGATGCGATAAACTAGTCACAATCCTGGCTATCTGAGATTTGCATGTTAGCCTGTCTGATCTGGCACTTAAACCTTTGGTCAAAGTCCCAAGGTGTCTCCTCAACCTTCATCATGATCTCTTTAAATTCAATCACTGATTGCACCTTGTATTTAGGCTTACTAAACTCTTTGTTCAAAACTATCTGAGTTTCTGCTAACGATGCATGAGGATTGTTAGCACAATACTTAATCCACTAGGTTATCACGCAATCCTGCAAGGTGGTAACCAATTACGCCTTATTTATGTTATCAGTGATGATTTTCTACACTATCTGTATGATGTTCACAACAAACCAAAACTTCTTTGGATCTTCACTTCCTGCACCCTTGAATAATGGCATCTTCATTGCATTCACCATGTTGAATGGTGGTGGTGGAGGTGGAGGTGTGGGTGAAGGTGTATGTGGTGGCGGTTGAGGTGGAGGTGGATTGGATGGAGGATGTGTTCTAGGAATACTCTGAGTTATTAGTTGAACAACACTTCATGGTGTAGTCTACACCACCCCTTCATCATCACTTGAAGGAGGCCCAATCAATGAGCTATACTCTGGTCTTGATTCTTCACAATTTAAAAAGAATCTTCCACCGTGTGTGGCTTCGAACATCAAGGTAATGGAATTACCCACTTTTCACATAATAACATTTTAATCCAAGTATTCAATGACCTTAAATACTTACCATGCAATCCCTTGAAGTATCTTCGCTCTGCTTCGCTGTAGCTGATTGAAGTGTCAACTCCAAATTCTGTAACAAATCCTCCCAAAATTCAATCAAGCCAATGATTGACAGCCCGCATAATATTTTTTTTAGAGGCTTCTAGTCATCACACCAATTCTGGGGTCCACACTATAGGACTATCAAGCTTCCATCTTCCTTTACTCTCTGTCAGCTTAGCTAACCACTCACATAGTTCAATTGTGAAACTGCATACGAAGATTTCGTGTAACTCTATATACAGATATCTATTCAACTAATCCTCCTTCGATAGGTACAAATTCCTATTTTCTTGATTCGTGGACTCATGAACCTTCTGACCTAACCACTTTTCTATCTCTTTCTTAGTCACATTCGAATGATGCGACATCACAAATCTCTTTAAGCAGATCCCACTCTCGGCAATGGAACCAATTGTTGGCTAATGGGGTCCTAACCCAAGATCAGAGTTAGTTGCACCAACCAACAAAACACTACACTACTGGCCCTTTCAGAAACAACCCATGTAGTGCAGTCTATAGTCTCACCCGAAGCAGTATTGGGGGATGCAAGAACATAGTTTTTGCATCGAGAGACTAATGTGACGTCTTCTAGCACCTTAGAACTGCCTCTGCGCAGATCGATAGACTTCTAGGGCTCGTTACTATAGCTAAGTTAAAGCGGCCTTTAGAACTTCACATAGGTCCACGATCAGTCCTTGTGCACCTTAAACAATCGATTTACCTGCTTTCAAGCATCAATAAGAAACCCTAGATTGAAGTTCATGAATATCGACTTAATTCATTAGAAAACATAAGAGAAATGGCCTAAAACTTCACATAAGTGGCTAAGCATTCAATTCATACATTATTAAGATAGATTCAAGACATTTGCATAGAGTTAAATAATTATTCATAAAACATGTCATTCAACGGTAGCGTATAACATAAACAAAGACAAACAAAAATACTCCTTAATTCTTCGAAATATTGTCTTTATTGATCTTCAATTTACTTATTAGAGACTCTTCTTACCATGCACACATAGCTATAGGGGTCCACGCACTTAGCTACAGATTTTACCTAGGCCTCCTATGCACTCAACTAGAGGAGCTTTCCCTTCTCTACCTAAGCACAGGAAGTGAAGCCTTCCTGCCTTAGCTCTTTTCCAAGACAATAAAAACTCTTCCATGTACCTAATTCTCTATCTTGACTTTTCTCTAACACCCACAAGGACTCAACTATTTACAGATTTCCTAATACAATACCATGGCCCCCATCTCATGGGTGAGCCTTCAAAGCTGACCAAAAATAAGGAGCTAAGGCCCTTTTGACTCTATTTATCTATGCGCTCCACGTCCACACTTTGTGGAGACTTTACATCTTTTACAAAATTCTTTACAATGTTGTGGCCAGCATAACGAAAAGAATTGTTGGAGCTTCTAGCCAACTCACTTAACATTGCAACTCTCAATATTATGAGTGATAAAAAAAACTTAGGTCACTATAGAATATTTATTGGTAGTATCCAAATCTTTGTTTCATTTAGGTAAAGTTACACTTTTTCGCAAGGGTGTTGAACTTCCCTTGGGAATATCCTTGCTTATATGTTGGAGTGTGTGTGACAACACAAACAAGTACTTATTGTGGCTGACTGATCAAGAACAAAATAGTGAACATCAAGAAGAAGTGGATCATATCTTGACTAGAAGAAGACTTGGCATCTATTCCCTCTTGGGAACAACACTTTTTTTTGAGTTTTTTTGTTGTTCCCTCTTGGGAACAACACCTTTTTTAGTTTTTTTTATTGTTCCCTCTTGGGGACATCACTTTTTGAGTTTTTTCTATTCCCTCTTGGGAACAACACTTTTTGAGTTTTTTTGCTATTCCCTCTAAGGAACAATACATTTTGAGTGTTTTGTTGTTCCTTTTAGATGGCAACAATCTTTTTGAGTTTTTTTTTTTTGTTCCCTCTAGGGAACAAACATTTTGAGTTTTTTGTTGTTCCCTCTTTGGAACAGCACTTTTTGAGTTTTTTTCGTTCCCTCTCGGGTACAACACTTTTTTGAGTTTTTGTTGTTCCGTCTTGGGAATAACACCTTTTTGAGTTTTTGTTGTTCCCTCTTGGGAACAACACTTTTTTTTAGTTTTTGTTGTTCCCACTTGGGAACAACACTTTTTTGCATTTTTGTTGTTCCCACTTTGGAATAGCAATTTTTTGCATTTTTATTGTTCCCACTTTGGAACAACACTTTTTGTGTGTTTTTGTTGTTTCCTCTCTGGAACAACATTGTTTTGCATTTTTGATGTTCCCTCTTGGGGACAACACTTTTTGAGTGTTTTTGTTGTTTCCTCTTGAGGACAACACTTTTTGAGTTTTTTTGTTGTTCCCTCTAAGGAACAACACTTTTTGAGTGTTTTGTTGTTCCTTCTAGGGGACATCTTACATTTTGAGCATTTTGTTGTTCCCTCTAAGGAACAACACTTTTTGAGTATTTTTTTGTTCCTTCTACGGGACAACACTTTTTTTGAGTTTTTTCGTTGTTCCCTCTTGGGAATAGCACTTTTTTGAGTTTTTTGTTGTTCCCTCTCGGGAACATCACATTTTTCAGTTTTTTTTTTTTGTTCCTTCTAGGGGACAACACTCTTTTTTGAGTTTTTTTGTTGTTCCCTCTTGGGAACAACACTTTTTCGACTTTTTTTTGTTGTTCACTCTTGGGAACAACACTTTTTAATTTTTTATTATTCCCTCTTGGGAACATCACTTTTTGATTTTTTTGGTTGTTACCTCTAAGGAACAACACTTTTTGAGTCTTTTTTTGTTCCTTGTAGGGGACAACACTCTTTTTGAGTTTTTTTTTTTTTTTTTTTTTCCCTCCAAGGAATAACACTTTTTGAGTGTTTTGTTGTTCCCTCTTGGGAACAACACTTTTTGAGTTTTTGTTGTTCCCTCTTTAGAACAACACTTTTTTGCATTTTTCTATTCCCTCTTGGGAACATCACTTTTCTGCATTTTTGTTGTTCCCTTTTGGGAGCAACACTTTTGTCTGTTTTTTCTGTTTTGTTTTGGAAACAACACTTATATGTGTTTTTGTTGTTCCCTTTTGGGAACAACACTTTTCTTTGTTTTTTTGTTCCCATTTGGGAACAACACTTTTGTGTTTTTTTGCTGTTCCCTTTTGGGAAAAACACTTTTGTGTATTTTTCTTGTTCCCTTTTGGGAACAACACTTTTTCTACATTTTTGTTGTTCCCACTTTGGAACAACACTTTTTGTGTGTTTAATGTTCCAACTATGAAACAACACTTTTTGTTGTTTACTATTCAAACTTTTGAACAACACCTTTTTCTCTTAGCCTATCTTGTTGTTCTCTCTTTTGAATAGTTGTTATTCCATCTTTGAAACAACATTTTGCTTCTTCTAAAGTTTTGTGTTTTATGAATAGCACTTCCTTCCTCTTATGGGATTATTCCTAGCTCATCTCAGCCCCATTTTCTGATTTCCTTTCATGGAATGAAGTACAAAACTTTTATGAGGACAAGATTTATGGAGTCTATTGAAGTAGGTGAATACCCTTAATGTTATGATCTTTAACAGGACAACTTATAGGTGAGAGATTCTTTTTAAGAAAAGGGACACAATTATTTATATACTACTTTACTGCATCATTTTCTGTTGTACATGATACTGATTGATTATCTTAATACCATGCTAGTTCCACCCTTCCTGGTTATAATCTTCTATGTCTGTAATAAATGAGATTATGGGTATATTTTTTTCTATTGACATGTTCAACTTCTTCCACCATCCCTACTCTTAAAGAGTACTGAGCCTCCCTCTATTTATCATAAAAATGTGTAACAATAGTAAAATTTTTCCTACAGATAAAGGACAGGGGGTCTCATTAAGAGCCAACCTACCATGGTCATAAGGATGTAGCGAAGTGACATTCCCACTATGGCCACCACACTAGGGTTATGATCCATTGGATAACTAGAATATCCTTGGAACAAGAGGTCTCATCACGAGCCGACCTGATCACTTTTGCTACATCCCAATGAAGGGTAGTGTGGTTATCTAGTTACCATGCCAGCACACTAATCTCTTCTATAGAACAACACTATAACTCTTGATTTATAAATTGAGGATCCTAGCTCATATGGGTTGAAAAGAAACCCTGTCGAGGCTATGGATGTCTACTAGCAGTAGAGGCTCTACTTATGGTATTGAAGTTATATCTTATCTTCGATTATTACTATAATACTCTCTTCTTATTTTCTCTTTCTATCGAAGAAGTTATTTCCTTAATTTTTCCCTGTTTTGAACCTTTATGCATGAGAAATTGTTTTCCGATCAATCGCATCATTCTCGGCTAGAATATCGTCAGCAAAGCATCTTTTTGGAATACTACTATCCTTTTTCTTTTTCACATAACTTATCATCAACCCAAAGCATCCTATCTCTTATTCATTACTATCTTTACACACTCTAGTCTCATTATAACCATACTTCTTACTGTCCTATCATTGATATGTGTACTCTGCCTCATTTACTGTTGTACTATTCATTCCCTTGCCTTACCATCAGAAAAAACACTTTTCCTATGCTTTATGGTCATGAATGTCCTTTTCCAATTGGAAGGGGAGGGCATGAATTATGGGATAGTGTGCGATATAATTACTGCACTCCACCATAACTTGCTAATTTGACAAAATATTATTATTGCATTTATAAAAAAAAAAAAAATCTGATTGAAATCTTTGCATGCGACTTATTTGTTGTTATTCAAAACTAAAACTATGGATTCATGAAAATTGCGTACATAGTAGTGAATTTTTTATAGGAGAATAGCAAGTATGGGGGGCAACTCTACTCTCAACGATTCCAAACTATTGCAACTAAAAAAAAGAGGCTCAAGCAACACACAGACAAGATGTGCTTGCATGGCTTCCACCTTTTGCATCAGTTTCATCATCATCTCAGCCAACATCAACTTCAACAAATACCAATCCATACATGTCATTCCACATTTTTCGAGGTAAAACTTGAGGTAAAATAGCATAAGTTTCTATTTTATTAAAGGTTTAGAAGAATTTCATGAAAATCCATTAAGCATTATTTATCATCATTCATTCCACATCTTTACCACTTCCCATTTTTTAGAGACATAGAAGCTTTCAGTTTGGGGGAGTGTTCCTTTCATTTATTTATTTATTATGACCATGCCATTAATATTCTTTATCATCTATTGATATTCTTATTCATTCTCAACACCTCCCTTATTCCATGTTGTTTTACACCAAGCATAGATTTCAACAAATTGTAGCAACCACCTCAATTTGTTTTCTAGCATTGCATGAGGGCATGCTAATTCTCGAGTTTGGGGGAGGAATTGCTACACATGATAAGTTCTTTCTACTTTCTTTCTCATGTAAGGCATACAATTTCATTTTATACAGTGCAGAAATTGATTGACATATATCTTTAAAACTATGAACTGAATTCTGGTGTTTTTTGGATTAAAAAGAGGTATCATTAAAATACACAAACCCAGAAAATTTTAGGTTAAATTGGTTTTTCAAATTTCAAATATCATGCACTATCACCTACAACCATTTTGTTTATATATCACGATCCCTGCATCAAAATGATCTGATTTTTGGATTAGAGAAGTATTAATATAGTAGAAATCTACTTGCAAAATTTTAGCAAAATCTGGTTTGTAGTTTTTGAGAAAATGGTTAATGAAGTTTGTTGTTACTTATATCATATTTTTTTGCAACTTCATATACATATAGTTGAACGACAATGTAAAAATTGTTACACCTTCATCAACATTGCTAAAATTGAATATTCATTATTTGAGGAAGAAGTCATTTGTTCCATCCATTTCATGAGTTGGGATGAACAATTTTTGTATTATTGCTCTGTTAATACAGAGGTTTTGGGTTGCATGAGGACATGCAATATATTCAGTTTGGGGGTATGTTGGGCCGCTAGTTTGTCATTATTATTATCACTCTTTAATGCCTATTTCATCCATTTCTACCATTCTTTATCATATCATTTATCATATAATTCCATTTTATAATTATTTATGCTCTTATGGATAAATATTATTTCTTCTCCTTTATTTTTAATAAATTAATGATTATTATGCATGATTTTACCATTGATGGTTTAGTGAATTTGTTGAAACATCACTCACCATTTTGGTCACCAATATCTTTTCTAGATTGCAAATTTGACCTCTAGCTCATTATTAAATATTCCAACTGAGAATTTCACTGGAATAAGAAGTGACAATTTTTCATTGAACGTTTCGGGCACATGAAGAAGAATCTGGAAAATACGAAACATGGGTTTTGTCTCGAATAGACTGAGTTAGGTTTAAAATGAGCCGTTTTCCAAAATTCGGCCTATATTAAGAGAAATAGAAGGTTCTTTGAAGATGATTTTCTCAGATTTGTTGTTGCAGTTGTTTTCCAAATTATTTCAGTTGCAATACCAAATTTGACCTGTCCCTATTGAATGTTGATCGAGAGATATTTCAGATATGATCTTGCTGATCAATTTGTTTGGAACAATCCAATTTTGTATTGGGAATCATTTTGTAATCATCTCTATTGTGACTTGTCTTTTCTCTCTATGTATTTAAATGAAAACATAGATCAAAGAGAGGAGGAGGATAATATGGGGTAAGATAGAGAGAATAGAGAGGAGGAAACTTCTCACCTTTTACTTCAATTGTAATTTTAATTTACAGAAGCATGATTCTGAAGAAGGAGATCGTATTGTAATAACAAGTGACCTTGATGATTAATACATAACTTGTGTTGTTGTTCTTTCGGATATTTTGAAGTAGCTAACTAGCATTCACTGGTGGCTAGGGCCCGACCTTAGGTGGATCTTACTGATGTTTCTTGTTTTATGCTTTTCCATTTCCTACAAGTTTATTTTGATTTATTTACATCTTTGCAGTTGATTTACTTTCGTTAATTCGTATTTTTGGTATTCATTTCATTAATGTGCAATTCTAATTGGTTTTATTTATTGATGTCATGGACTGAATTAGTCATCAGTTAAAGAATCATTTCTGGTTAATTAAAGGATAGAGTGTTATTAATTAGATTAAATGCTTTCCTTCTATCCAATAGTTTAAATCCAGTTGAAAGAGATCAGTTAATGCTATGGTGCTCTCAGTTGATTATCATTCGAATTGTTTGATTAATGTAGATCTAGGTGAAAGAGCTCAGTTACTGCTACAGTGCTGTCGGTTGATGTTATTCCCATTTGAATTGCTTTCTTAAGATTGGATTATGGTTTTGCTTGAGATTAAGTCCTAATGCTTAGATGTATTATTTCCTTTAAAAGTTACAGCTTGAGATTTATGATTACATCCATTTACTCTTGTATTGAATTTAATAGATTATCTTAAATCATTACTCTCTAGATTTATAGCTTGCACATATTGTGTACACTCTTGAAACACAAAGACTTACCCAGGGTGATAATTAGTGTGAGGAAATTAGGAGTTTTAAAAGACACCTTTTAGCGCCCAACAACATCTTGACAACAACCCATATGGGTGGGTAGTCCCTTAGAACCTTGAACGTGCATGGTCTATCTCAACAGTTGAAATTCAGTTCATAACAAAATCAGAATGGTTCATTTCTTTGTCAAGAGGAGGAAAAGAAAGAGTGTAGTGATCAACTTACTGTTCTTGCTAAGATGGAATTCTCTTTGAAGGGAGATGATAGTTGTGAAGGACATTTTAAACAGGGGCATGCCATAAGGCCAGTTGAAATTGCTAAGATTACTGAAAGTTACAGAGGTATGGATAACTCAACAGGAGTCAAGCATCTTATTCATCTAATGCAGGAACATGTAGATGACAGTGCAAAGAAAGGAACTGAATTACTTTCATGGCATATCTTGTAGAAGTAATTGCAAACACAAACAAAGATGACTATCTTAATCAATCCATCCAACTTAGTGTACTTCTCATTATTGATGAGTGGCTTCAAGCCACACATAAAGGAAAGATGGTGAAGGTGATAGTCCAAAGGGAGGTGATGTCATTGATGATGAAATTCTTTTAATGCAACTAGATACTTTCAACACATTACCTATAGATCTTATGCTATTAAAATTTGAGTGTTGGAAGATCAGTGAATTTATTACACAACCACATAAATTTTGAGAATAGGAGTAAAGCTAAATATTTAGTTGAAGCATGGAAAGAAACATGTGGCTACAAAACTAAAGGATAATGATGCAATATCTGGATGGATTGAAGGTGAATCTTGTCCTTCTAAAGAGGCATTGGATGAAGAAGTTCATTTCCAATGTAAGGGTGGAGGACCTGCCAAGGTAGTTTCCTGAAGCATAAAAAAACATTAACTACCAAAGGTAAATGAAATTACAAGAAAATTATCTAAAGCTGTGTAATGGAAGGTTCAACTTCTGCCACTCCAAGGTTAATTGAAGAATTCTACTTGCACTCTTCAATCCAAGTTACAAATAATGTTATTGTAAGGAGAAACGTATTAGTGGCACTACTAATATGTTAGTCCCATTAGAAAAGGAAGAGAAACAAAGTAGTCCAATCCAGTCATAGATTAATAGTCCATCAAGTTCCACCCTTAGAAAGGCTTTAGGGTCATCTTACAGAGATTGTGATTTTTTGTTGGAATAGTTCTGAGATTTTCAATATGTCCTACTTGGGGGAAGATTTCCAGCTCAAGAGGAAGGACAGAAACAAGTTGTTCATGAATGAAAAAATGTCCTACTACATTACTCATGCAATGTGGAAAAATATGTTTTTCATCAAAGAATGCCAATGAGAATTAATGTTTTTGAAAGGCTATAATTCTTTTTGGGAATTAGTGGTCACAAGGGGTCTCATGAAGTTTTCAGAAGTGCTCAATTGCATCATGCTTAAAAATGAAACTATCATGCATTCAAAGAGTCTTTGGCTTCTACCCGTCAATTTGTCATTGTCGAAGGAGAAAGTACTAAAGATCTTAAATTTGGTACTCTTGTTCCTCCAAACCAAGAAATTCTTTTGGTTAATTCCCAGACTGTTGAGCTTAGCATTGGCAATAATGGAGTTCAACACAAAATTGAGGCAATGGATTTATAGAAACCTCAATCAATTGTTTTGTAGCTCATTACATGTTGTCTGTGACAAACTGCATTATTCAATGAGGAGTCAGGCATACTCATTGGTTATATGCAGACCCATAGTTGGAGGTGTAAAAGTTAATAATGAAAATGCAATGACGGTGCCTGGGTTAAATGTCGGAGAAGGAGAAACAGAAAATACCTTCCATTGTGAACCCATTGATATCCTATGCACGTATGATGAAAATTATGCTAACTGCTTTGTGGATTTGAGGTACTCTGATGGTGAAGAAGTTGGGGTGGTTATGGTGGATTGTAAGAATAGAGAGGATTTTATGAATATGCAACATTTTGTGCCTGCTTAGCAAGGAACTATTCAGGTTCACTGAAATCATATGACAGTAAGAATAAAGTGAAGGTTCGCAAGTGGAGGGAGTCCATCTCACATTATGCAAAAAATGTGTATCCGCCCATGTACGAACAAAGATTAGAAAATTTAATTATTACTAGCATCTAAGTTAAAGTTCTAAGACTTTTCAAAGCTTCCATTTAATTGTTCTTCGCTTGTTATTGTATTATTTGTCCATACCCTGTTTATGTAATTTAATTGCCTTCGAGGCTAATATTGAATAGACACGTGTGACTCAATGTTTCATCGACTAATAAAGCCTTGATTTTATTATTTCACCAAAGCACATTAGGAAAGAGTATCACAGGATCTGTTATGTGATGAAAGCAACTTGAGTCTATAGGATGAGACTCTACTGGATGTGGTAGCATACATAATGTGAGGCAATGTTGCACTCTGGAATAACGTGTGACAAGGGGGTTGATGTTGTGCATGGAGATAACAGATAATATGATCCGTAACCAAGCATAAATTATATTTTCAAACATGGGGTACAGTTTGGGTTGTGACATGCCTACAAAACATAATGCAAAAAATGAATCTCTTTGTAATGTTTAACTATAGATTAATATTGAGTTGAAGAAGAGCACCAACAATGAAGTTGGAGCTAATCGAAATGATGATGGATAAAAATCCTTCACTTCTAATCATGATGATGAATGCATTAAGAGTGTTGAGGAAGATGAGAACCTAATACAGATTCAAGAAACAAATTACCCTTCTTGATCAAGATTCTGGGAATAGATAGATCCTGCGGAGGGTTTGGCTGAAGTAGAGACATTGTTTCATGTCTAGATGAATATATTCATTGGGTGCATGCATGCTTGCAATTTTTACTTTCTATTTTAGCTACAAAGAACCAAAGAGTTGCAAAAATAGATATGAAGACTTCCAATTATCAAGTAGCAACAAAAATCTTAATGGGTATAAATATCTATGGAGGATTATGTTCTTCCAAGAGATGGTGCACCTATCCTTGGTCATGAATATATCTCCTTGCTCAAAACACACAAGGAAAATTTTTTTTGGGATGAACAAAACATGGAGCTTGCTAGCCTTGTCAATAATTCAATATCGATTTTCTATGTAAAGATCATTATTTTTGAACTTGGGGATCTTTATTATATGACTCATACAAAGCCCCATTCCTTATCTCAGAAAATTTTTCATGTCAACTTTCAAGGAATATTCTCACTCACATATTCAAATTATTTTTCTTTGCTAAGATCCCTGACTGAAATGTTCAATGCTATTTTTAAATGCCAATGTCGAGGAAGACTACTTAAAAATCTAAGAGCCTCTCTATGTGATCTAACAATTTCTTGTGATGGGACAGTAAGCCATACTGGTGGGAAGTTTGAATATGAGACTTTCAATTTTCCAATATGGCCTTGGGATCTAGGGACTTTTATGTAGGAATTTTTCCATTATAACAATGAGTATACGAATAGGTAACCAAGAGGTTCTTGGTTAGTCAAAAATGTGCCAAAAGTACCTCTATCCTAAGTAGATCCCTGTAGAGTGTCTATGTCCCAATGTTGGTGACATCTGACTGCATTCACCGATTTCAAGAGCTTTCGTAGACATGTGTAGGTGTATGTTGAGCATATAGCTTAGTGGGTCTCACTGTTTGTGAGAAAGAGTGAGAAGATCGCGGAGTATAGGCTTATTTCACTCGCAGAATATTTACAATTTTTTTAGTGTAATTTCTACTTACGAATCATATGATTTTTTAAAGTAAATTCTACTTATTTATATAATTTAAGGGGATTTTTTTATCCAAAAATGGAGAATGACTAAATGGAACAAGAGCTTATTGATCGTGGCTTTTCTATCAGAGCTTTGAGCATGTTTTCTATTCCCTTTGGCTTGAGTAAGGTGTGGAGGATTCTCGCAATGGCCTTGGCGACTACAATGTTGGCCTTATAAGAATCTAAGGCTCTCATTCTCATTATATTCTTTTTCTCGTTCTCCTTTATTATGATAAATGACAACTCATCAAATTCCAACCCCATCCCTACAAATAGTAACAAAATGAAACACATAGACTAACTCGCTAAACATACAAGCATGTATTGAAAAAAAAAGTGGACTTTGAACCAAAGCCCTAAGGTGCGTGTACACTATGTTTGGAAGAATGAAAGTGGGTTCAAAATGTAGTAAAGTTAAAAATGGAACATATCTTACCATTAATGGACTAAAGATCGAATGACAGAGTTTGATATTCTACTAATTCACAACTCCCTTCAATCTCGATTTCCCTCTCACTCTGTAAAAAGCGATTATACTATTCTTTTGGGTTGAGAGGGGTTTTGTAAGACAAAATTAATGATTAATTTTTTCAAAAATGAAACTAATTCCCTATTCCATGCTTTTGGTTGTGTTTAAAACCATTTTTAGCATATTTTGGATATTTATCATAATAATTCTACGTTCTTAAAAGCATTTCTAGCATATTTAGAATATTTATCATAATAATAATAATTTATTTTTAAGATATTTTTTATACGATATTTTTTTTATTAAGATATTTATCGTGATAATAATAACATATTTTTTAGATATTTTTTTTATACAATTATTTTGTTGTTAAAGTTTATGGAGTAGATATGTACTTTTGGAATTTAATGTTCTTGACTTGTCAAAAGAAACATTCTTTTAATTTTGTTGTATTGAAAACATTTAAGTGTAAAAATGAAACATGTGCTCTTAATTTAGTTGTACTGAGAACATTTAAGTGTTATAAGGAAACATGTTCTCTTAACTTGGTTGTATTAAAAACATTTAAGTGTTCTTGCATAATATGTGGGTGCAAACAAAAGAGAACATATAGTAAGTGGATTTAATAGTTAAAAACAAGTGTTAGTTTCTTAAAAATCATATGTCAAATTTGGATGGAGTAGGGTATGTACCCTTATTTAGGCTAAATATATTTGAACTTTTGGGTGACTAGGGATGTAAGACTCTATGTTTCCATCTTCAAAAAATGGAGTCCTCTACAAGTCACTCACATAGTTTAGGTTGTTGTAGTTTAGTTTAGGTGGTTTTAGCGAGGCATTAAAATATGGAACGAGCATGCACATTGTGATGCTAGTGTTATGTTCTACTTTATGCATGAGTGCACGTCTAAGAATACTTTAACAAGGGTTAAATAGGTTGAATCATTAGAAAGGTTGGGGGTTTTTAGTCTCACTTAGAGGTGTAGACAAGCAAGTTAAGCACCATGAGAAGTGATGAAGCAAACTTAAGACATTTGACTAGCTACAGAAAGGCACCTTGTCAATGGTAGTAAGTGAACATTCCTTGATTGAATTTGATACCTTGTCCTTGGTACTACCAATTTGGAAGATGAGGAAGAAATGTGAAATATATGTGCAACCCGCTAAAGAAGTTTGCAAGGTTGTTGCAACATATATAGGTGGTTTTGTCATGTTGCAAGAGGAGGGTTGGAACTTAGAAGGCAACCATCGAAGTAGATTTGTCATGGAGTGTCAAGGAGGTTGAAGGATCTAATAAGGAATGAGTTATACAAATCGAACAAATAGGCCATATTGGGTTATGATATTAATGTTTTTGGACATACAAAGTCAAAGATTAATTTTATGGAGGTGTAGCCTAAGTGCTTGGGTGCAGGCCACATCTTATGAGTATCTTTGATTTTTGGTGTGCGTTAGTGGTGTTAGTGCATTGTGTTTGATGAGCACTAGCTAGAATGTGTTCCATGAAGGAAAAAGACCCACAAGTTTGAGATTCCTTAATAATTTGGCATTGTAAGGTGTGTTATTCCCTAGTTCGAAGGAGACAATTAAAACCCTATTAAAGTTTTATGGGTTGTACCATGGATTGAGGTCCACTTGCATGGGTTGAGGTGTAAAGGCAACCCATGACTTCAGGAAAATGATTGCAATTCCTACCTATATAAAGTGTTTATGATATAATATTAATGATTTTTTCTTGGTGAATGGAAGAGGAAGATAAGAAAGGAGAGGCAATGAGGTTTGTTGTAAATCAATCAAAAGGAAGGAAAAACGTCTCCTATTTGTAGGATTTTTCAACTTGCCTCTTCAATAGGATTAAATTTTAGTCAGAGCTAGGGATTTCATCTCAAAGAATTGATTGGGTACTCTAGAAATCCATCACCCGATATATCCAAGCTAGTCTATTAGATAGATTTGTCTTGGGCAAAGGTTGCAAATGATAAGGTTCAAATATTCCCTTATTAATGTGGGTTTTAAACCTTCCATTTGAGAATGCTAAAAAAAAGGTCATGATCTCGAAAGTAGGTCCTTGAAACTAAATGCCAGTGCTTATTCAATGGTGTGATTCTTTCTATTTGAGTTTGGCCTTGAATGTTGAGATTTATCTTGAGGTCTAGTTGTCAATTTATCATTTCATTTATGTGTTTAGAAGATTTTAAGGGCTATGGGGGATAAGATGGTTACTTTCCAATACCCCTCCCTTGAAACACTATATAAGAGATGGTGTGCCTCATTTTGTTTTCATAATATTTCAACCACAAGTTTTCCCTATGAGGATGCACTTGAAGGGAGGGTATGTAGAGGGAGTGGAAAAAACCAAAACTTCATGTTGATTCAAAGGAGGGGTACATATTATAGGTGTCTGTAGAGGCCTTGAAAAAAGTGAAGGGAATGGAGTTTACCTCCTATTGCAATTACTTCTATTCCACCATTTAAGGTGCTAAAGGTCATTGAATTTAAGGGTCATAGGTGAAAGGTCATGAAGATCTTAAAAATGAGAAGGTAGGTGTGATTTAGCATAGGATTGATTGATATTTTGAGTGAGATTTCCTAGTGAATGGAAAAAAATAAAGCCTTGCCACCTATAGATTAAGTAAATTATAAGAAAAATTTTGCTAAGATTCAAAGAGTTTCTCCATTTTTTGTCCATGAGATCCATGGAAGTTATTTTTAAGTGTCGATAATTTGTGTTAAGATATCATCCAATGAGTAGGAAAGGTTGTTCATTTACAAGGTTCACATCAATCACGTATTGTCCCTCTTTTCCCAAGTCTAAGAATGGGAGTGTGCATAATGGACTTATTATTGTAAAAAATTGTATATATTGTATTATCTTGAAGTTTAAGGGCTTGAAGTGGTTGCCTCAACCTACAAATATTTAATGGAATTATGTGTTTTTCAATTAGACCTTTGTCATCAAGGAGTCTCTATTGTTGCTTGATCATGATAGATTCCAATCATGGCTCTTACTTCCTACTCTTGACTTCCTACTCGTGATAAGCCCATCCAAGACTAGTTTTGGACATGGATGCTCTGATACCACTTTGTAACATACCCGACCCCTCGGGTTACCATTAGAGGAATGGGGTAATTTCTTTATTTTCCAATCTATGAATAAATCTGAGCTACTCTTCTTATTATTCTTCTAACAATATATATATTATTGAACTACGGTCACAAATCAGCCACTAACAGACAATTGACTAATTGTTTATAGGTTGCTTCAGACCTCTATCCAATTTTGTTTGGACAGTCCACCAAAATGAACTCTTCATGCCAATCCATTCTTCATATGGCATGTTTCTTCAGCTCAATATTCTACTTAGATTCCTTACTCATTTAGATCCTTTATCTCCATACCTACTTCGGCAAACCATCTTCTAGACCTGCGATATATATTACAGAGATAAACCTTACTCTAAGGGTCACAACCCCTCTTCTTCTACACAAATTTGTCATAGTCTTAAGGGAATACCTTATGGAATAAACATGTTAGGAAACCACCCTAACTAGGGAATTATACTTCTATTCTAATTTCTTTATAACAAACCCTATCCACCCATAAAAAAAAATAACTCTTTCCTCCATAAGAGAGTCGACCTAACTCATATGGATCCATAGATTTTGGACATTTATTTGACTGAATCATGACATGAAATTCAGATCTCTACGACCCTTAAACTAGGGTTACCTAAGTCAATATTACACCTACAACTACTTATGTTCTCGCCGTAAATTCCAATGTAGACCCTCCTCCATTTGTGTTGGTCTTTATCACAACCCTTGCGGCCTACTAATCGCCATGAGACATGGTGTAAACCCTCTTTTCTATTTCAGAATTTGATGTAGCCTTCACACAAAGACACCAATGAAATAACATGCCCATATTCTCATGAGCAGACACTCTTGTGTTCGATTCTCCAGAAGAGAACCAAAAATATGTCATCCTACTTCATACCTTGAACCCATTAAGGTATGTGTCATTGTTTTTAACCCTCACACCATGATCTTACTCTTGGTGGATGATCATGGCCTCCCTCTAGCAACCCTTACTCGACCCTCTAACCCGACCTATATTAGGACTACATTTTTGTTGGCATCCTTTATCAAATGAGCTCCTTCTCACTTGAAGTTCTTGCCTTCATCCTAAGGCATCCTTAAATAGATTTTCCTAGGCCTCTTAGGAACCCTCTAGAACTTATAGGTTTTATCAACTTAGACTTTAGGAAATATTAATTCTCCTTTTTAATTTTATTTTAGATTTTAAACCCCATCTTGGGTCAAAAATCCCTTTGGTTAGGTTCTTTGCCCACAAAGCTTTTTGTAACCAAACTCACACAAACCCATCTCAATAGGCTTGTGGAGTACCTCCCAAGATATACAATTCAACAACATAGTCTAGTTGTAGTAATTGTAACTTGGTCAAGCTCTTGTAGTCAAACAAGGACTTGGTTGGGTTCTCAAGTTGTAAAGTAAGGGTAGTTTTGAGGGCATGATAGCTAAGAAGGGTCAGGGTATACTAGGGAAAGAAAAGGTGTGCTAACACATGTTGGAAAATGTCAATGCATGCTAAGGAGGGTTAAGCAGTGTTAGGGTATCACAAGGGACAATTAGGTAAAAATGCATGGGAAGGAACGAATAAGAGTCTGTGCTAGGGAGTGTCAGCAAATTCAAGTGTGCCAAGAATGAAGTGTGTTAGGAGATGTTCAAAATAGGATTTGCAGGAGTTAAGCCTACGATTATGATAAGGGGTTAGAAATAGCAGTTTTTAGTAAAGGGAGATGTTGTGTTGGGCACACTAGTGTTTTTCCTTTAGCTATTATTTTCGTATGAGATCTGGCACACTTTGGTTTCATACTCATGTTTTAAATTATTGTAGATAACTACATACTGTACATTGTCATGTATAACATTTGGGGCACTCTCCTCATGTTGGCTTATATCTTGTGTGTCTTTTGGATCTTATGGTTATTACAAACTCTTAGTTAATGCTCTATTATTTATATGAATTGGACATACATGTGACATATTTATTCTGTAAACTATGTTGTTTAGTTGTTTTATGGGCATGGTTAGAAGTGATCCTTGACTTGGTAAGTAGTTAAGTGGCACAAGATGAGCTTGTGTATAAATTTAATGTGTAGATTCAAAATTTCTCACGAAATTTACTAGATCACAAGCCTTAAAGCTACTCTATTCATCTACAAAAAGAAAATCAAGATTGATAACACAAATCATTAACATGCATCAAGTTTCAACACACATTCACAAATATTTATCTAGGGGAAAGAAATTGCTCAAAACCCCTTACTATCTGTATTGCATTAACCAAAGAATAGAGAAGAAATACAATGCTTTCTCAAGCCTAAGCAACCTTTGCACTAGTATAATCTATTTCACTGCCTCACAAACTAAATCAAGCCAAGACATAGCCAATTTCTCAGCCTATCAAACTCATATTTCCTTGTGATTTTACCTTGGGAATCACACCCCTATTAATTAAGAAATTCACCAGTTTGGATTTCACAATTCCTTTAAGCATTTCTTTGACTACATGCAGCACCTATAAAACTTGGAATAATTTACAATTGACAGTACACTGCCATGGAACCCGAATCTCAATTGGCTAACTTGAATTCCTTACATGCACGTGTTAATTTGGGTTGATCAATCTGTTTAATTGGATGATCACTTAGTGTGAAAAATGTTACACACCCTTGATTGAACCTCCACTAGTTCTACTAACACTGAGAACTAGATACATTGATAATAACTCAAAATAACAGAAATAGATTGCTACAAATTAGCAATCAATCATGTAGAACTGAATTTAAGTGCCTTCAACTCAAATTTATTGAGTTAACTCACTGACAAGGCACATGTCATCTCAATTAACTACCTCCAAGTATTTTATTGAAATTGAAATTCGAATTTCTCCTGATTTAATCAACACAAAATTAAATTAGGAATTTCTTGCTAGATTTTCAACACTACCTCTCAGCAAGAAAGGAACTATCAGATACCCCAATATTGCTTCTATGGAATTTGAATTTTCCTCTTGACAAATTATTCATCAAAATATCTGCATCTTGTTCCTCTATTGGAATGTACTGCAACAACATAATTTGCCTCTACACATAATCTCGTAGATGGTGATATTAAATGTCAATATGCTTGGATTGATCATGAAATACTAGATTCTCAGAGATTTTGATACAATTTTGATTGTCATAGTAAATAAATCTAGGATCCATTTGCTGAATAAATATCCCAACAAGAATATTTCTCATCCAGATAGCCTCAAATGCTACTTAATTGCAACCATATATTCTGCTTCCATTGAGATGAGTGCCACAACTATCTACTTTCTATTGTACTAAGAAACTATTGCTGACCCAAAACTGAAAATTCCTCCTGAAGTGCTCTTCCTATCTAATGGACTCCCCACCAAAACTACATCTGTGAAGCCTTGCAGCTTCGCTCCCGCTGTCCATATTTATCAATGATCAAATAGAGTAGTGCCTATGAGGTATCTCAACACATGATTTATTTCCTTCCAATAGAGTTTGGTTGGCTTAACCATGGATTGACTAAGCTGGTTAATTACATAACACACGTCTGGTTGTGTGTTCACAAAATACATACGTGAACCCACAAGCTACTTGTAAATGGTATATTCCACTTCCTCATATAAAGTGGCATCCTCTTTCCTCTAATTACCCGCTAGAGGAGTGTCAATGGGTTTGCTACTCTCCATGTAAAAAAAAATTAGTATCTCATTGGTATACCTTCCTTGAGATAAAAAAAGTTTCCCCATATCCTTGACATACTTCCAAACCAAGGAAATAATGCATGAGTCCCATGCCCTTTATCTCTTGCAAGTTCCTCCTTGCAAGACCTGATCAACTGCTCATCACTAGTAGGGATCAAGTCATTAACATGTAAAACAATAATCAACAACATACCTTGTACCATAATGTGATAAAGGTTTGCATTTTATTCACTTTTGATGAAGCCCAAACTAGTGAGATAGCTATCGATCCTAGTATACCAAGTACTGAGTGCTTGCTTGAGTCCATAAAATACTCGATTGAGTTTGCACACATGTGACTCTCTATCAAAGGTCTCAAACCCCTTCGGCTGCTCAATGTACACCTCATCCTCAATAAATCCATTGAGGAATGTTGCCTTCACATCCATTTGGTGAATCTTCCACCCCATCTGCATTGATAGTGCTAGATTTGACCTGATGGATGAGTACCTTGCTACTGGAAAAAATGTCTCATCATAATTAATTCCCTCAACCTTAGAGAACCCCTTGGCCACAAATATGGCCTTTCGTTTCTCTATGATCCCATATGTTGCATGATTTACCTTGTAAATCCATCTCGAACCAATAACTGATTTTTCTGTCGGTGTTAGGACCACTTCCCAAACAATGCTTCTAATAATTGAATCATATTCCTCTACCATAACATCAATCCATACTAGTTTTTTTACTTCTTCCTCAAATGAGGATGGTTTTGTCTCAACTAGCTCATTCATCACATCCATGCAATGAGTGTACTGATCTGGTGACCTCCTCTACCTGCGCTGTGATGTGGGTGCTCCCACATTCTCTCTAGCATCTTGCAATTATCTGTCAACTTCCCTGGTCCGCTTCCTTATTCAAATGTCTATGCTTGAGTAGATGTCTCCACTCTCTCCTCCTCTTCCTGTGGCTTCTCCACAACTTCTTAAGGTTCTTCCTTTGAAGCCAAAAGCTCTTGATTAGGCTGCAACTAAATCTCCCTCCCAAGAGAACACCTAATTTCCTTCTCCTCAACAAAATTCACATCCCATTTGACCATTGTCATCCTGAGGGATGGAAACTACACCTGATAGTTGTAAGGTGTATTAGTGTACCCCACAAATATCCCCAACTCTATTTTTAGCTTTAGATTTTTTCTTGCTTCCTTGGAAGAGTGACAATAAATTGATGATCCAAATATACTGAAGTTTTACACATCCAATTTCTTCCTTGAAAAGGATTTCTCTAGTGTACTCATACCAGAATACCATCAGGACTCTTGTTCTACAAATAAACCATTGTGCTTCATGCTTCGACCCACAAGTGTATAGGTAGTCTTTGGTCATGCAACAATGCTCGTGTTTCTCCCACAATACTTTTGTTCTTCCTCTTTGACACCCCATTATGTTGTGGGTTATGGGGTGTTGCCAACTCCCATCGAATTCCTTCCTTTGCATAATTGTTTTTTATACTGAATTGACATGTACTCACCACTATTAACTCTCCTCACAGCCTTCACTTTCCTTCCAGTCTTTTTCTCAACAAGTGCTTTAAACTCAAAAAATTTGGAGAATGTTTGGTCATTCTTCTACATGAAGTAGATACAACACCTCCATAAGAAATCATCCACAGATATAACATAATACTTGTGCTTGGCTGTGGAGGCTATTGAGAAAGGTCCATATACATTAGAGTGGGTCCTTTCAAGGATTGCATGTGCCCTATTGTCCTGATCATTGAAGGTGGATTTTTTGTTCTTCGCTAGTGTACACCCTTTACATGTATCTTGCTACTCTAGTGGTCCATTGGGAAGGCTTGTAAAAATATGTTGCATGATCTTTAAAGCGCCATTATGAAAATGACCAAGTCTTCTATGCCATAATTCACCAACATATCGGGCCTAAAATTTCTCTACTTTTGTGCTCAATTCTACATAATGTTCCAATTATAATTTGTAGAGATTCTACACTTTAACCCCGATTTTCTTCACATGTCCCATGGAAATGTGTCTCAAGAAATCCTTTCTTTAGTTGAATATCACATCGTAGCCAGAGTCTTCCAACACCGCGATGGAAACTAGATTCTTCTTCAAACCTAGTACATGCATCACATCCTTGAGCCTGAGAGGGGATTCAGACTCCCTTTGAAAACTAATGGTACCAATGTTGATCCCACTATACCTCCATCATATCCTGTATCAATGTGCATCTCGAGACCCTTCTCCTCCAAGTCAATGAAAAAATATATGTTGCCCGTCATGTAGAATTAGGCACCATCGTCGAGATACCACACACTACCCATCACTATGCTTTCCATGCATATAATAAGGGCAAAATCAAGTTCAAACTGTGAAGCCAAGGCTTCACTATTGAAAGTAGCAACAAGAAATGATAAAAATAGAATCTAGAAATTCCAATTTTAATTTGTCCTTTAATTACAGTTGTGAATTAAAATTCGAACTTACTCTCACCAGCTGCTTGGAATTAATTAATTAATTCATTATGTATTAATTAGTTGGAGAAATTCAAGTTAGGAATCTTTTTGAAGTCATGAAATAGTTATCGCTTAAATTAAGGAGATTATCCCTTAATTAAGGAGATAAATTGAGTTATATTTGAGTTGTAATTAGCTAGATCAGTTTAGTGTGTTAAGTCCAGTTAAATTAGTTCCAATCTGTTTGAGGAACTAATTGTGAGTTATCAATCAGTGGATGCATGCATGCATCCAACTAGTGCTACTCTAGATAACTGAAGATTCACTCATTAGTAACTCATGCATGTTTATTCTAAGAAAGGCCCAGTTGAGAGTGAAGTCAAGGATAGTGTACTATAAGTTGCATGTTTTCTCCTATAAAGGAAACTCATGCATGAATTCAAGGTAAGGTTCCTTGAGGATTACGTACTTCTGACAGGGTGTAGGATCAATGTGAGTGATCAGTCTTCCACTTGGTAACAAGAGGATCACCCAAGAGAAACTGCACAAAGAAATAGGAGCTTGGAGGGCAGAGGAGAAGGCTTGTGAGAAGCTTTGATTTTTCTATGAGAATCTAGGAGGATTGTACTGAGAACTTGCTAGCTTTGAGAGCTAAGGCTTTGTATAATTCTGATGTATTTCCACCTTGTATGATAATACAGATAGTGGGGCTTTTAGTTGAGGCTTTCCCCTGAGTATTTTTTGTGTTTAATGTGTATTGATTCAACTTGATCTTTAAGCTTCCACAAGTTTGATATTAGAAGTAGATTATAGTATTTTTCTTTGATATATTGCATTATCAAGTTAATCTACAGTTAGATTTTCTACATAGATCTTAGAGGTAGATTTGTAGAGAATTTGTAGGAAATTCTACATGGTATCATTGCCTAGTTTATCGGAGCTGTGAATAGTATACAGAGAAGAGAATTCGAAGTTTGAAGTTCGGGGTTACAGGTACAAATCAAATTCTTATCATACTTAAAGGTTGGCCAATGGTGTTCTATGGCTTCAGACTCGAGTATGCCTTGGAAGGCAGCTCTAATTACATAGCATGGAGGATGCATTAGAAGATAATGGCTTGAAGGATTTCATTGGTCAATAAATCCAAAAGCCAGGTTCAACTAATGCACAAGAGTTGGCTAAGTGGAAGAAGTGTGAGGTGAGGGCGAGACGGATCATCCTTGAGGGATTTTGAGACCATATTGTCTCAAGTCTGCATGGGAAGGATACTCCATATTCAATGTGGAAGACATTCAAGGACCTCTACCAGAAGAGTAGCGACCAGAGGAAATTGGCACTCAAGATGGATAACTACGGTACTATTTCCACATATCTGAACAAGCTCACCACTTGTAGAGATGAGCTTGGTAGTGTGGGAATAACTACTACCGATGATTATATGGTGAGCCTCACTCTCCTTGGCCTTCAAAAGAGTTGGAATAGTTACCAGGACTCTGTTAATGGAAGGGAGAAACTACCGGATTGGGAATGACTGTGGTCTGATCTCATGTAGGAGGAGATTAGGAGGAGCACACAAGATGGTTCTTCATCCAAGGATGATGATGAAGAAAATCTGGCCTTAGCATGTAAGGCAAGGAAAGGGAAGAGGAATGTGTCCCATTCTGAATCGAATTCTTCTCATGGAGAGGAGAATGATGACAAGTCTAAACTGAGAGGCTTTAATCGTCACGATATGGGTAATTATGCAACTAATTTCCGATCGAAGAAGTCCAAGAAGGTATCCTTGGATGGATCAGAAGGTGAGGCATTAGCCTCTTAGTTCGAAATGGGCTTCACCCTCATCACATGCATGGTGTCATCGATGATGGGTTGTGGTTGGTATCTTGACAGTGGAGACTCATTCCACATGACTGGAGATAAAAGTTTATTCAATACCTTGGAGGATAAAGACCTCAAGATTCGCATAGAGATGGGTGACGATAAAAAGTTTAGTGTTTCAGGAGTGGGCACGATTGCTTTTCAAAGGGAGCATGGAGCTTCTATCACCTTGAAATATGTGAAGTATGTGCCTAGATTGAAGAAGAACTTGGTATCAGTCGCGATGTTGGAGGACAAAGGCTATGATGTTTTCTTTAGTAAAGGAAAGGTTTTCCTTAGACACGTCATCATGAGACAGGTGAAATAGATCAGTTCATGAGTCAAGAACCTGTATGATCTTGAGGTTCAATATGCATGCAAAGCCTTGAGAAGCAAGGCAAGTGTTAGAAGCGTGGTGGTTGAGAGGGAGAGTAAATTACCTATGAAAATGTAGTCCTAGAAGAAGTCTCAGACAATTGTGGAGGAGACACAATTAGAGTCCGCAAAGGGATCACATGCAGCCATACCTCCAGGTGTGAAGTGGGGCAATGTGAAGTGATAGTCCCAAGAAGGATGAAATTGGGCAGGTTCCATTGAGAGGTTTTATCTCATGGATTGTACCATGCTATGGGAGCCTAAAGTACATAGTAGCGCGAGGAATCAGTGGGATTGATGTAGTTAGAGATCAAATTAATAGAGGCTAGAGCAGTCAAATATTGAAAAGCACAGAGAGGGATTGACAATAGTGCAGAAAGGTAAAGTCAACAGAAGCACAGAGTTTTCAGTCGATAGAGGCAATAGTAGTTAGAGACTTCGATGAAAAAGGCACAATTCTGATTCAAGTTGGATGTATTTTTGTTTCTGGAGTTACTAGAGCAAAAACACTAGAGAGAACTGTTAGATGCAAAACATTACAAATGTTCACGATCAGGATTGAGTTGAATTCGTTTCTTGTTGAGAGGGAGTGTTGAAAATAGCAACAAGAAATGATAAAAATAGAATCCAGAAATTCCAATTTTAATTTGTCCTTGAATTAAAATTGTTAATTAAAATTTGAATTTATTCTCACAAACTGCTTGGAATTAATCAATTAATTCAATATGGATTAATTAGTTGGATAAATTCAAGTCAAAACTCTTTCTGAAGTCATGCAACAATTATCCCTTGAATTAAGCAGATTATCCCTTAATTAAGGAGACAAGATTGAGTTATATTTGAGTTGTAATTAGTTAGCTCAGTTTACTTAGTTAAGTTCAGTTAAATTAGTTCCAAATTGTTTGAGGAACTAATTCTGAGTTATCAGTCAGTTGATGCATGCATGCATCCAACTAGTGCTACTCCAGATAGCTGAAGATTCACTCATAGTAACTCATGCATGTTTATTCTGAGAAAGGCCCAGTTGAGAGTAAAGTCAAGGACAATGTACTATCAGTTGCATGTTTTCTTCTATAGAGGAAACTCATGCATGCAGTCAAGGTAAGGTTCCTTGAGGATTGTGAAATTCTGACAGGGTGTAGGATCAGTGTGAGTGATCAATATTTCACTTGGTAAGAGGAGGATCACCCAGGAGAAATTGCACAAGGAAATAAGACCTTGGAGGGTAGAGGAGAAGGCTTGTGAGAAGCTTTGATTTCCTAAGAGCATCCAGGAAGATTGTACTGAGAGCTAGCTAGCTGTGAGAGCTAAGGCTTTGTATAATTCTGATGTATTTCCACCCTGTATGATAATACAAATAGTGGGGCTTTTAGTTAAGGCCTTCCCCTAAGTATTTTATGTGTTTCATGTGTATTGATTCTTATTCTTATGGTTATATGTGTTCAGTTCTGATTCAACTCGATCTTCACTCTTCTGCAAGTTTGATAGTAGAAGTAGATTATAGTATTTTTCTTTGGTATATTGCATTATCAACTTAATCTACAGTCAGATTCTCTACATAGATCTCAGAGGTAGATTTGTAGAGAATTTGTAGGAAATTCTACATTCACCTACTGCTCCTTCTGCAATATTCTTTCCTACTTTCTTGTGTGGACATTTTGTAGCATAGTGTCCCAGTTCATGACAGTGAAAGAACTTGATTTTGGACAAGTCTTTCTTCTTTCCCCATTGACCCGATTCAGCTTTAGATTGGGATTTATTCCTCATCATCACCCTTGTATGAGGCTTCATCCTGGGTGTTATACCTTATCTCCCCCTGTGCAAAATCAAACCAAAGGAATTCCCAATTTGGTAGCTTCTCCCTCCCATTTACCGAATCTTGGTAGTTGAGCCAACTCTTGGGAAGGTCTAGAAGTGTTAGGCTGACTAGATCATCCTCTGATATAGTAACACCAACTTGACCAAGTTCATGACGACATTGTGTGAACCTTTTGAGGTACTGTTGAATTGTGTCACCCTTTTGCATCTTCATATTTTGAAGTTTGTCCTTCATTGCAAGCTTCCTATGATCACATATGTTCTGCAAATAATCTATCAAGGCCTACCACATTGCATATGGAGTCTCTTTCCCATGGATATTTGAGACATTATGGTCTTAAACACCCTCTAATATCATCCCCCTCTCCTTTAGTACACACTTCTTCCATCGTGCTAGACCTTGAGCATCAGATCTTGGAGGCTTCGAGATATCATTATCTATGAATTCCTTCAGCCCGTTATCTTCCAACTCTACCTCCATCCTATCCTCCAGAGCAACATAATTTAAGCTACCCTCGAGGGCATACTTGAGTCTCAATCCATAGAAATCCATTGTGCTATCTCTGAAGGATTGATCCTACCAATTTGATTCGCTCACAAAGACAATGTCGAATTCTCTTCTCTATAGTGATTCCTGCTTTGATTCCTTGTAGAAATTTAATGTGTAGATTCAAAATTTCTCATGAAATTTACTAGATCTTAAGACGTAAAGCTACTATACTAATTTGTGGAAAGAAAATCATGACGGAGAACATAAATCATTAACATGAATGAAGATTCAACACACATACACAAATATTTATTTAGGGGGAAGAAATTTCTTAAAACCCCTTACTATTTGTATTTCATTAATCAAATAATAGAGAAGAAATACAATGCTCGCTCAAGCTTGAAAAACCTTTGCACTAGTATAATCTATCTCACTGCCTCACAAACTGACTGAAGCCAACTCTTAGCCAATCTCTCAACCTACCAAGTTCCTATTTCCTTGCATGGTTTACTTGGAAATTAGGCCCCTATTAATTAGGAAATTCACCAATTTGGATTGTGAAATTCCTTTAGGCCCTTCTTTGACTGCATGAACCACCTGTAAAACTTGGAATAGTTTACAACTGATGGTACACTACCCTTGAAGTCCAATATCAACTAGGTAACACGAATTCTCTACATGCATGAGTTAATTTAGGTTGATTGATCAGTTTAACTGGATGATAACTTGAGGTGAAAAAAGTTACACACCCTTGACTGAACCTCCCCTAGTTCTACTAATAGTGAGAGCTAGTTGCATCTACAATAACTGAAATTAACTAAAATAGATTGCTAAAATTTAGAAATCAATCATTTATATCTAAACTCAAGTGTCTCCAACCTCAATTTACTAAGTTAATTGAGTGACAAGACTCATGTCACCTTAGTTAACTACCTCCAAGTATTTTAGTGAAATTGAAATTCGAATTTTTGCTAACTTAATCAAGGAAAAATTAAATTAGGAATTTCCTGTTGCATTATAAATATCTTGGACATGAGTGGCGTAAGATGATTTATAGGCAGTTCTTAGGTGCATAGGGGACAATCTTCTTGTAGTAGGTGAAATTGGTCAAGTTGTTGCAGCTGAAGCAGGTGAATGTCACATTAACTGTAGTAGCCAAGGACTTGATTGGGTTCCAAAGTCACGAAAAAATGTAAGGCTAGTTGTGAGGGCATGACTTCCAATGCGTGTTATGGAATGCTAGGGAAGTGCTAAAATGTGCCCTAACATGTGCAAAGTGCTAAGTTATGCCAAGATGTGCAAGGGCGTGACAATGTGTTCCAAGGACTATCAAGATAACAAAAGGGAGAAACAAGTTAAACTACAAGGAAATGAACACAAAAGAGGGTTAATAAGTCATCAATTTACCTTTTATATTAGGGGTATGATAGGAACACCAACACTAGATGCCAATGGATGCCAAGTGCCAAGTCTTAGTGCATTCTATGTTCCAAATCTTCCTCTATTACTTCCCATCTATATTCCAATAATCAATCTCAAATAAACTTAATGTTAAACCATGCTAATGAATACCAAGGCATCTCAAAGAATGCAAAACATGATAAGACTTTCCAAGCACCAACACATATCTAAATTTAAACAGGAACACAACAAATTATAGATCTAACCAAAAATACAAAGATGCAACAGAAATAACACTTCATTTCATTAATATCAAATACTGAAATATGCTTACAAACATAATGGAAATAAGACTAGCTCGAGTAATGGTAGCTTATATCTTAGAAGAGATTTGGTCACTACATGCCTCTCAATCGTATTACAATGAGGCTCAAGGGCCTATTTATTATTGGAAAACATGAGAAAACCCTAAAAAATCAAAATGTTAAACCGAGGAGATGTAATGCCAAGAGTTTGTGGGCCTCGTTGGAGTTAGTTGGGCAACCAACTTCTCGGAGTCATAACTTGGTCATATTATCTTTTTTTGGCCCATACATTACCTTATTAGAAAGGTCTCTCTGAGTACTATAGGTTTTTTAATAGCCTCCTAAAACAGGGGCCTACAACGGACCTAAAAAAACATCATTTATGGGGGTCAAACCTTCTTCGGAAGTTCAGAACCTGAAAAACTTCTAAAAATAGTAAATGCTAAATAAACAAACAAACAAATGAAACTGACTAGAGATCTAGGTGCGATTGGTGGGTGGCCACCAATATCCACTTGGATCATTCCTCCCCCTTGAGGAATTAATGATACCCATTGCATGCAAATCCTCCATGAGGTGAGGAAATTTCAGTTGAATCTAGTCCCTAGTAAGCCACTTGCCTTGGTGCAAGAGTTGGCCAAATTTGACAACCCAATATAGTTGCACCTTTTGTTGGCGAGTGTTCTGGACCTATCTGTCCATAATCCTATCAGTTGTACATATTCCATGTAGTCCCAGTTTAAATCTGCTGGTGTGAGCTATTATGCAATGTGTGATGTGTCCAAAAATGGTGGGAAGTATGGTCGAAGGCGTTCCACATTGAACATTGGGTGCAGGCCAAGGAATGAGGGAATGCTGAGCTCAAAGGCATTGTCTCCCACAACCTTGGTAATGGTGTAATGACCATATCAGAGTGGTAAGAGCTTCCAATGGGCTTTGGTAAGGCATTCTTTCTGCAAATGCAATGAGATTTTGTCACCCACCTGAAACTTGTGTGGCACCCGGTGTTGATCATGTCGCTGCTTGTACTTGGAAGTTGGCTTCTTCAGGATGTTGTCAACCTACTGGAAGATGTGTTGTACGCATTCAATAAATTTGGCCATTTTATTAGCCTCTGATAGTACATGTGTGGATTCTATCTACATAGTCACATGAGGCATGTTAACATCAACCAGACATAATGGTTGAAATTCTAGACCCACTTGAGAGGGACTGTGACTAGTCGAGCTAAGGAGAGCTCTATTATAATTATGTTTCCCATATGAAAGACTCCCATCCGAGGTTCAAGGATGCTTGGAGTTGTACATGCGGAGTATGCACACTATCATCCTATTAATGACTTTTGTCTAGCCATCAGTCTGGCGATGGAAGGCATTCGATTTAGTGAGCTTGGTGTCGAATAGTGTCGAGAGGCTTTACCAGAATGTGCTCAGGAACCTGCTATTTAGATCTAATATAATGGTCTATGGGATCCCAAAATGTACTCATACTCAATCAAAGAAGAGTTTGGCAATGTCCTCTACTGTGATACTCTTCTTGCAGGGTACCAATATAGCCATATTAGAAAATTTGTCCACGACCAAAAATACATAGTCATTACCATGCTTGGTAGAAAGGAGGTCACAAATATAGTCCATGGAGACGGATTCCCAGGGCTGGCTGGGAGTAGGAAGAGGAGTGAAAAAGCCCTACTACTTGATGGTTGGCTTGGCAATGGTGCATGTAGTGCAATATTTGATAATTTCCCAACATCCATTTGGAGTTTGGGCCAATAAAAGTACTTTTGTAGTACATCTATAGTTTTCTCCAAACCAAGGTGTCCTGTGACCCGACTATAGTGTGCCTCCCAAATCATCTTAGCTTGCTCGCTTGAAGGAACATAAAGGGGGCACAGGTAGCATAATAATGCATCTTGGAGGTGGAAATTAGGAACATTATTTCTAGGTACTAGCATATGTTATGTCATGGAAAACTCTAGACCACTTTTGTATAGTTGCGACCATCCAAAGGTCTCGTGACCACAAGAGTTGAAAAATCAAAATCAAATTCAAATAATATATAAATAAACAATAATAATTTTTTTTCTTATCCTATAAACATAATAAAAAAATTATCATATAAAATTTATTAATAACAAAATATTAGAATCTTAAAAATTCAAATTCAAATACAATATATATATATATATATATATATATATATATATTATTTTAATAAATAAAATTAAATTAAATTAAAATTCAACATTAACTAATTTGACTTTGGTCATTTAACGTTCATAAAAATAAAAGCAAAATAAAAGGAAATATTTAACCATTGGGAATTATAGTTGCATCTCTGAGATTTTAATATATTTTGGTATGTTGATCTTGCTCCTCATCCTGGTCTTGATGATGAACCTAGATCTAGGTTACAAATGTGTCTACCCTTTGTTCTCTATGTGATTTCTCCGGAAAATATGAACATTATAACAATAGTGAGTGCTACAACTGGGGGCTAGCTCAGGCAATCTGCAACATGATTGGTGTTGCCCTTTTTGTATTTAATGTTCAAGTGGAATTGTTGCAGATAAGTAGACCACATCTGATGGTGATCATTCTACAACTTTCCCCGTGTATGTATAAACTGAATAGGTTGGTGATTAGTGTGGATGACCATCTCCTTCCCCAGAATTTAGTGCTTCCATTTCCGACAAACCTACATGATGGAATGCATCTCGTTATCATAGGTGGGTTACATCCGAATTGTATCAGAAAGTTTCTCACTATGATAGGCCACTAGATGCTCGTGTCGGGTGATGAGTGCAACAATACCAAAGTCTGCAGCTTATGGCTCGATTTCAAATGGCTACTGCAAGTCTGGCAGTGTGAGTATTGGTGTAGAGAAGAGGGGGTGCTTCAACTCAACAAACGTCTTCTGTTACCACTCAACCTGAGAAAACATTTCTTTCGCCCCTCCCTTATCAATCTGACTCAAAGGCCAAGTGATATGGGAGAATGCCAACATGAACCTTTGAGAGAATTTTGCAAGGCCCAGATGCTATGAAGCTCCATTAGAGTTGTCGAGGCTGGGCAATCCTGAATGACTTGGATCTTAGTCGGGTCCCTATGCATGCCACACTCATCTATGATGTAACCCAAGTATTGGACGTGGCTCATGCCAAAGGTGCATTTATCCAAGTTGGCACACATTTTGTGTTACTGAATGGTTTGAAGGACCTGCCGAATGTGTTGCAAGTGTTCTTCCCAACTCTCATTGAATATGAGGATGTCATCGAGATAAATCACCAAGCATGAGTTGGTTAAGGGTCGCAAGATGTCACCCATTAGCCTCATAAATGCAGTAGGGGCAAATGTTAACCCGAAGGGAATAGCCAACCATTCAAAAAGGCCTTCCTTGGATTTAAAGGTTGTCTTCCATACATCTGTGGGCTCTATTAGAACCTGGTGATAACCAAACTTCATATTGATCTTTCTTAAATAATTGGAACCCTTGAGTTGGTCCACCAGGTCATCAATCTGTGGGATTCGATACTTGTTCCTGACAGTGATTTTTTTTATTGCCCAGTAATCAATGCAGAGCCAACAGGTCCCATCCATCTTCTGTACCAGTACAATTGAGCTTCCACAAGGCAAGGAACTTGGTTGGATGTTCCCCTTTTGCAGCAACTCCTGTATTTTCCACTTGATCTCTTCATTTTCCAGAATGGAGCGGCAATATATCAACCCATTGGGTAGAGGTGCTCTTGGAGTCATATATATTGAATGCTTGACCTGACAATGTATGGGTACCCCTGTGGGTGAGGAGAAGATATCCCTGTATTCTTCCACGACCATATCCACCTACTCTTGCTACTTCGAGGGACCCTTCCTAGGGGCCATGGATGTACTTACGACCTTCCCCTTACTTTGAGAGTGAATGAGAAAGAAAACAAATTTCCCAACCTGGGAGATGACCTTACTGCATTTCTTAATAGAGATAAAAGAGATGGTGCTAGGTGGGTCTACCTCCAGTATCCTTTATAAATTAGTACCCAAAGAAATAATAACAGAGTGTGGTCTAGACTAATATAAAACATTAGGCTTCCATAAGTAAGGTTGTCCTAATAATACATCACAAACTTCAAGAGGAGCAACATCATAGAAGACCTCATCTGTGAAGGTGTTGACGGCCCCAAAAATCGGGTCTACAACAAGGGGGATACCTGCCCGGTCCACACCTTGGTTGGCAGCTCCTTATCCGTTTGGTATAGCAAGTCCAACTGGGGATATGGGACCAGTTTCCCAATTCAGTGTGTCTTTGTGAGAAAGATGGGTATTTTTGTTCTAGATGGAATACTTCTATCCTAATTCTAATCTAATGCTATGCTATTGTATTCTAATAAACATAAAAACATCAAAATTTATGCTAACCCGGGGTGTGATCTTTATTCTATGTGATCTAAAAAGATTTCAAACAATAACTGGTAATAAAGATCATTCAGCTATTATAAGAAAAAGAATTCAATAAGATGAACTACTTTGTATAAGAAGTTAGATGAAACAGTTGTGATAAACCTATCGCATAAATGAGCTATTCATACACTAAGCATAAATAAATAGTTATCACCGTACAAAAGTGCCAAATGATAACTCAGGCATCCATGCTGTAATATATAAACAACTGAAAACTGAATATCACTTTAACGCATGAGCAGAAATTGTTAAGAGATAAAAGTACCATTTATAACTAGTCCTACTCATGAGCTTCAAGCGACAATTCATTTATCTCTCCTTGATTTAACATCCACTAAGAGTACAGAAGTGCAACATCAGTAATAGATATCAAATGAAAATATCAATAAACCCTGTTCCATTCATTCATCAAAACCTCCTTGGAGGGTGCAAAAGTGCATGTTCTGAGGACAGGTGTTTGATAAATTTCTGGACCCTTCTCTAAATGCATGAGAAGGGTTTATATACTACTAACTAAATAACTTATTTACAGAAATTCAGGATTCGGTTTAAATGACCATCTTTTTTCTAAGCAAAACTATTTCTAAAATTAAATCTAATATCTAACTATTTCTATATTTGCAACTTAATGTCGCAAGCATTTAGTATTTGCCTGAGTAGAGTTGGCTGACTATCTTCCGCCTTTGGTTGAGTTAAGCAAACAGAATCGGCAAGAGCTGGCACTATCTTCTCAGAAAAATAGATGATATACTTGAGAGTCATCCAATGACTATGTGGCTTTACCATGTATGCTTGGTAAATATCCCATTTCAACTTGGTTAACCCTTGGACTACTTCTACTTTTTCTTTAGCTTTCTGTTTCCAGTTTGTTTCTATCCTCTCTTTCTTGCAATTTTTAGGGCTTGCAGGTGACTGAGTAATTAGAAGCCTTCCTTTTTGAGCAAGTTTTCTAACCTCTGTTTCTTGATCCGAGCTTCCCTGATGCATTTTTTGCCTCTTGCGCCTTTTTCTCTTATCGGGTATAAAGCTCAAAATTTGTAAAAATAGTGATTCCGTGAGCTCTTGACCCTGAGCATTAAACTGTCTATTTCTGGTATCAACATCGTTCAGTACCCATCCAATCATGGCTGTATATGAGAAATCTGTGATGGATGCCTCAGAAGAGTTCTGCGACTCTTTTTCTTCCTTAAGTAGATTAGGTGTGCCTTCCCAAATGGACATTGGAGTACTACCTTTCCTCCTCATAGTTTCCTGCATGCTGCCTTGTATAACGCTGATCCAGGTGGATTTTGGTGGCCACCCACCTATCCCATTTGGAACCCCGCAACTGTCTCTTTTAGTTTTTTAGTTTCCGTAACTGTAGCACAATTTACTATTTTTAACAGTTTTTTTCGGGTCCTGAACTTCCGGAGCCGTTTTGAGGCCCTAAACGACGTTTTTTTGGGAAATCTAGAGGAAATATGGGTCCATGGACAAACATTTCCCTTCCCAAAGTGGTAGTTCTCGGATAGATCTTTCTAACGAGCTATCATACGCGTCAAATGGAGATCGTATGCCAAAGTTACGACCCCAGGAAATTTATGTACCAATTTACCCAAAACGGGGCCCACAATTTGGCGTTTCATCTTCTAGGGGTAATTTGGAATGTGAAGGGTCTTCCATTGTTTCCCAACAATAAATAGGCCTTCGAGCCTCATTGCAAACCAGCTACCATCGCCCTAGCTGGTTTATTTCCATTTCTGGTTGTAAGCATATTTCTGTATTTTCCATTAATGAAATGAAGCATTATTTCCGCTACATCTTTGTGTATATGGTTATCTCTGAAATTTATTGCGTTCCTGTTTAAATCCGGATGAGTGGTATCAGAGCTGTCTGCTTTTTTCTCTGCTTTTCTTTGCATGTCCCCAACGAGGTTGGGATATAAGGATTTAGGGCTTGAACTGGTCGAACCTTTGCAAGACCAGCCTCGCAAATCCCGATAGCCTCCCATGGCGGATGAGAAGAAAGACGAGGGGGCAGGAGATCCTATCAAAATCTTGCTCGAAGAAGCCCTCGAGGGACAACGAAACGCGATGATGGACAATTTTGCGCAAATCTTTCAGCGAGTACCTAGAGGTGATGCATTGGCTTCCAGCAGCTACTTTGGAAATGCCACAACCTTTAAGGTACAAGTTAATTTTGAAATCCCCATCTTCGAGGGTAAAATAGACGCAGATGCCATAGATAAATGGTTAAATCTGCTAGAGGGTTATTTTTCTGTTCATGAATTTTCAAGTCGGGAAAAGATTGTTTTCGCTCTTCTCAAAGCAACCCCCCACGTCAAGGACTAGTGGGAAACCTACTACAAGCAGAAGGATGAAAGCAAGGGCTCACTATTTTCAGCCGCACCCACTTGGGATTCATTCCGAGATGCCATCAAGGAGCAGTACTACCCTGTCAAAAGCTATGAGGACAAATACATCAAATGGACCACACTGCGGCAGGGGCGAGACCAAGATGTGTCTGAGTTCACAAACATTTTTCATACCCTTCACACATAGTTGGGTATCAAAGATTCTGAGCTGCATCTGGTACTCAAATACCACGACTGTCTGCACAGATACATCTAGGAAGAGATGGAGTTCTTGAACATCTCCTCGCTCGGCACGTCGTATCGATACGCTATCAAAATTGAGCAAAAGTTCAAACAGAAGAACCGATACTTTGGATCTGTAAATCCGAAGCCTAAAAGCGGGGTGACCCAAGACAAGCCGTCGAAGCCACAAGAAAAGAACAACACCACGAAGCTGAAGAAGGACACAGGAAAGTGGTGTGAGTTCCACAAGAGTCCCACTCATAACACAAGTCAGTGCCAAACCAAGTAGTCACTGGTGGCCGAGATGAAGGCTTCTGAATCAGATACATGTTCTGACCCTGAGCCAGAACCCGACAAGGGAAATAGCAAACGGAAGCAGATCATTGATGCAGATCCCGACACCATTGTTGCCACCGCGAAGATCTAGAAGAATGATCCCGAAGAGCCAGAGGAGGGGGAATGTCTTTTCCACTCACAGATGTGGGTGAAGGGTTCGCCGCTACAATTCATTATTGACAGTGGCAGCCAAAAGAACCTTATTTCAGCAGAGGTCGTGAAGCGGTTGGGCCTACCGACTACACCACACCCGCAGCCGTATAGTATCGGGTGGCTTCATGAAGGACAAGATCTCAAATTTTGCTAGCAGTGCCGCCTTCCCTACAACATCAAACCATTCACATACGAGGTATTGTGTGATGTTACACCTCTAGATGTTTGTGATGTATTATTAGGTCAACCATACTTGTGGAGGCGACATGCTGTGTATGAGTCAAGGCCTCGTGCTTTCATTATTTCTTTGAGTAATTCATTATACAGGATACGAGAGGTAGCCCCACCTACTGCCACCTCTTTGATTACTGCTAAGAAAGGCAGCAAGCTCATATCACAGACCAAGAAATTTATTTTCTATCTGGTTCGCTCCCAAAGTAAGGTGAAGATCATTGCTAGATCCATGACCCCCGTAAAGGGTTCTTCCATGCAGCAGCAGCAGCAGCAAAGGGATACGGTCATGACAGAACACAAGAACAACTTCTCCTCACTCACAGGGGTACCACATAAGTTTCAAATGGGCAACAAAGTTTGGTTACATCTACAGAGAGAACGCCTTACCAAAACCCATCAGAAACTCAGACCACTCTGACATGGTCCTTACACCAGTATCGAGGCTACGGGAAACAATGCTTTGAAGCATAGCATTCCTCCATCCCTTCGCTTACACCAAGTGTTCAATGTGGACCATCATCGACCAAGCTTTCCACCATTTCTGGACACATCAAAGATTGCAGAACAACTCACCAGTGACCCAACTCAGCAGAAGCTTCCTCATCTCATGGAGGAACTCAACGCAATGGGGACCATTGCTTCCTAAGGGGGGAGGAATGATCCGGGTGGATGTTGGTGGCCACCCACCTATCCCATCTGGACCCCCGAAACTGTCTCTTTCAGTTTTTCAGTTTCTGTAATTGTAGGACAATTTACTATTTTTAGCAGTTTTTTCGGGTCCTGAACTTCCGGATCCGTTTTGAGGCCCTAAACGACGTTTTTTGGGAAATCTAGGGGCAACATGGGTCCATGGACCGATGTTGCCCTTCCCAAAGTGGTAGTTCTCGGATAGATCTTTCTAATGAGCTATCATACGCGTCAAACAGAGATCGTATGCCAAGGCTACGACCCCAGGAAATTGATGTACCAATTTACCCAAAACGGGGTCCACAATTTGGCGTTTCATCTTCTAGGGGTAGGTTTTGGAATGTGAAGGTTTTTCCATTGTTTCTCAACAATAAATAGGCCTTTGAGCCTCATTGTAACATAGTTCAGAACAATTCAGAGGCATGTAGCTGCACATCTCTTCTCATAGATAAGCTACCATTGCCTTAGCTGGTTTATTTCCATTTCTGGTTGTAAGCATATTTCAGTATTTTCCATTAATGAAATGAAGAATTATTTCCGTTGCATCTTTGTGTATATGGTTATCTTTATATTTTATTACGTTCCTGTTTAAATCTGGATCAAACTCTTTGTCCTTTGTTCCTGAAGTTTATAAATGAGGTGGAAGTAATGATAAAAATAATGACAAGAAAACTTTAAATGCCGAAGTTATGCAAAAACATGCCACCTTACGTGAACTAGTTCTTTGAAAAATACAATACCATACTTCATTAACAACTGGCAACAACTCATTGATTCGCTTTAAAGTGCATGACTAGTTCTTTGCTTCAAAAAGTTTTCTCGAATAATGAGCCAGAACCAACTGCGATGGAGAGGTCTTGCGATTTTGCTTTGTGATATCGCAGATCGTTGCGTCACATTATTGCAATTTCATCGTTTTGTTCTATCGTAAGGTTCCTTAGTCGCAATATCGCAATATTGCAGGATCATAGTATCGCAATATCGCTTGGTCGCAATATCGCAATATCGCAAGATCACAGATCGCTTAATCGTTATAGTCATCATGTGTAATTTATGCGATTTTTGCGATGTGCGATATGTGATATCGCATATCGGTGATTTTAAGGTTTTTCAATGTGAGTGTTTCTTAATGCATGCGATGCGATGTAGTTTCATGTCGCAATCTCGCATTTTTTATCATTTTTGACTCATTTAGAAGGTACCTCATCATTCTTTGCGCGATGCAATATCTCTTAAAGAGTGAATTTACTTTCTTCATTATAAAAATTAGGTTTTTTAAATTCTTCAAATGTATTTTCCTAAGTCCATGATGTTGTAAGTTTCATCTAAAAGGAAATATAAACACTAATTGATATTTTTTTGTATTTTTTACAAAGGGTCCCCACTTATTTAGTATTAGCAATAACACTTCATAAGGAGGGGGTTGTTGGTGGCCACAACAATTGGCAATTCACTTGGAAGAGCCAGTTATCTCTTTGTTTCTATTGAATTTTTTTCAACTTCCAAAACATAAAATTTTTCAAAAAATTAAACTTTATTATGGAAAGATAAAGTACATTATGCTCTAACCTATCAATGACATTTTGTTTCAGCTATTTTCAACTTTGATTATTTGCTCCCTCAAGTTAGTCCTTGTATTTACATCAGTCATTACTTGGTCTGTAGATATAAAACAAATTCTTCTCTGTAAACCAATTTTAAATATGCTCATTTGTCATAGGTAGAGCCTCTCCTGCCAGCAGGAGTTTATAGCGTCGACAGGGTTACCTGTTACCCAACAATGATCCTGTATCCTACTTAAAGAAACCTACAACTCTCAAAGAAGAATCCACATCCACACTTATTGCTTTGATTTTCTTTTTATTCTTAAAGAACAATGTCTTGGTTTGATAGCCAATTTATGACACATTCATTCACTTGATTTATAACTTTGTTGAACAAGCTGGCTCATGATGAGACCCCTTGCCTCTTGATTGTAACAATATTAAGTCATTTCCCTATTGTGGTATGCAGTATTTGGCAAAGTCAGCAAGTTATAATATCTGTGATTATGATAAGTTGGCTCGTGATGAGACCTCTCATTCTTCAAGATGAAGTGTATCCTTCGATTGTTCCTCTGAAATTTGCAATTTCCTTAGCAGAGAGGAAGTCATTGTTTCCTTTAGATAACTCTGGACGACAATGGTAGAGTTTTTGGAAGTAGTTGTTCTACAAAGAATCTTTATTTTGTTATTGATACGTTTCATTGCACTGACATAAAACAATTTCTTCACTAAAGGTTGTTTTCATCAAACTTTATGAAGTTGAAACTAGTGTCATATCTATGTTAGAGTCTTTAACCATATCTTTCAATAATAAAGATCAATTTTCCAAAAGATTTTCTACTTATACAAGCAAAAAATCAAAATCTGAAAGAGAGTTGGTGTCTTTTTCGTAAATGCTTAATGTAACCATTCACAACTGGTTTTATTATGAAAAGAAAAACTATTACTCTACAAAAATAGAATAATAATCTTCTATGGAAAATATTTCTTAAGAATTTGTTTGTTGATAGGCAAAGAGTCTCTTTTACCTGCTAAATCTTGTAACACAAATGCTGATGGACCTATGACTTTGACAATTTGAAAAGGACCAAGCCACATTCTTTGAAATTTTGTATGTTTCCCCTTTTCTTCATGTGCCTTGTCCCATTTTAAAACTAAGTCTCCCATCTGAAAATCTTCTCCGATCATTATGTTTGAATCAAAAGAGGATTTTACTAGTGCTTGATGATGAGCATGCGTTTTCTTAGCATGTTCTCGTTATTCTTCTAATTTGATTATTTCCATTTGTCTTAGGTGTAGTGAAGAAGTTGGTACTTCATCAATGTATTGAACTAGAGACAAAGAAGGAATTGCTAAATGAGTCAAAAGAAGCACTTCTTTCCCATAAACTAAATTAAAGGGAGAAGTGCCGATGGAAGCTTTTCTTGTTATTCGGTCCGCCCAAAAAGCATATATCAAAGATTTATGCCAATTTTTATTATTTTGGTCTACTGTTCTTTTGATAATCCTAATTAGGTTTTTATTTGTAGACTCGGCTAATCCATTGCCCTGTGGGTAGTAATTGGCCGAATATTTAAGTTTGAACCCTATTTTAAGTGCAAACTCAGTCATTGCATTTCTAGAAAAGTATGATGCATTATCAAACATTAAAGCGGAAGGAAATCCAAACCTAGTGATTATAAATTGATCTATGAACTCAATGATATTTTCAGCATTAACCGTCTTGAGTGGAACTGCTTCTACCCACTTAGTAAAATAATCTATTGTTGTAAGGATATATCTAGGCTGCTTAGAAGAGTGAGGAACAATGTCACCTATTATGTCCAATCCCCACTGACTGAAAGGTTGCTCGATGTTAACTGGTTGTAGTGGTAAGGATGGATTCTTTTTCTTCCCAACAGTAGTTTGGCAGACTTGACATTTCCTCATGTAACTGTGTGAGCCTTTGAATAACGTGGGCCAGTAATACCCTGCGCGCAAGATTTTATGTGCAGTAGCATCTCCAGCATAGTGTCCGTCTGTTGGCCCATCGTGGAGTTCCTGCAAAACTTTTTCAGCTTCAGATTTCTCAAGACATCTAAGGAGAACAAAATCGTAATTTATGCTAAAAAGAATATCATTTATGAGCTGATATTGTTTGGCTTTCAATCTTAGAGCTCTTTTCTTAGTATGATCGAGGTATGAAGGAGCATACCCATTCTTAAGATAATAAATGATATCAACGTATAATGACTCTACATCGTTTAGGCTTACCTCGCACATTTGTACCTCTACAGATGGAATTTCAGAAATTTGCAACGCTCCAGCTAGCATTTTGCAAAAGCCTTGACCTCTTACAATGTTTGCTGGTTTAATTTCTATGTCATTTTCTTGTAAGGCAGTAACCCAATTGGCCCTCTTCTCACCCACATCCTTTTGTACTAGAAGATTCCTTACTGCTGGAAACGGTACTCGAATTTTAGTATGGGTTTTGAGTAAAAAAGGTTTGAAGTATTTGATTTCTTTGAAAACAACATAAGCCTATTTCTCCACATCTGAATAATTTAATTCAGCACCCTGTAAATTTGAACTTAAAAAAGCAATTGGTGCTTCTGCCTTTTCTTGATTCGTTTGAGTGAGTATTGCAGTATTATGACCTATCTGAGGCAAATGTATATAAAAAAAAAGGCTCTAAAAAATTTGGAGTTGCTAAAGATGGAGCATTAATAATAGCTTATTTGATCAGGTTGAATGCTTCATGTTCATCTTGGCCCCATTTAAAATTAGAGTTCTTTTTTATCATGGTTTGTAAAGGGGATACGATTCGTGAAAAATATGGAACAAATATCTTTACAAAGTTGATTTGACCAAGGAAAGATTGCATGGATTTTTTGTTATGAGGTAGGGATATTTCAGAAATTTCTTTGATTATGTCAGAATCAATGTGAATTTTAGATTTTGACACTATGAATCCTAAAAGTGTCCCTTCACTTAATGCGAAAAAAGATTTCTTTGAGTTAAGTGAAATTCCATACCTTAAACATCGTTGGAAGATTTGTTTCAAGTCTTTCAAATGGTCGCTTCATTTCTTGGAATACACGGTTATATCATCCAAATAAATTACTAGAGATTTATTGACTAACCCCTTAAATGCGATGTCGATGGCTCTCTGAAATGTGGCAGCAGCATTAATCAAACCAAATGGCATCTTTCGATATGCATATGTGCCCCATTTAGTTCTGAATGTGGTTTTCAATTGATCATTAGGATGTACCAACACTTGATTGTATACTGAAAACCCATCCAAGAAAGACATTAATTCTGAGCCCGCCACTGCTTGCAATATCTACTCCATAGGTGGTAAGGGAAATTTGTCTTTTTGACAGGCCGTATTAAGATTTTGAAAGTCAATACAAATTCTAATATCTCCATTTTTCTTTCTAATATGTACCATATTGGAGACCCACTTAGAATGTTTGACGGGAAAGATTAACTTGGCTTTCAACAGCTTATTGAGTTCAGTTTTTATCTGATTTTCTAAATTGGGATGGATCTTTCTCAATATTTGTTGGACAGGTTTTTCATTATCGGTCATTGGAATAGTATGTTGGATTATATAAGTGTCGTATGTTTTGAGTTAATCATAGTTCCAAGCAAAAACTTTTTTGTATTGTCTCAAAAGACGAATAAATGCTAGTTTTTCTTTAGGGGCTAGGCCAAGGCATAGATTAATGTTTTGGGGTTTTGCATCGGTTCCTAGGTTTACTAATTTGTAATTCAAAGTTGAATTTTGGAGCTTTGAATTGGTAGACCTTTTAAACTGATCTTTCAAATCGTACAGATCTTCTAAGTTGACCACTGATTTAGGTATACCATTGTTAGTGCTATTTTGTTGCAATTGACGATCATGTTGGTCTTCGTCAATTATTTGATTGGATTAGCATCCTTCAGATGTAAGGAAATTTACGATATCATGATCGTCGTTGAATATTCTCCAATTTGTGATGTTGTCAGGAATAGAAGGTCTAAAGATTAATTATATTGAGAATCTATCTAGACTAAAATCTTCCGAAGAAATGGGCTTAGAAGCTATGTTAGCTAAAAGGTCAGCGCTTGCATTCTGGAGTTTGGGAATTGGTGAAATATTGAATGCTATAAAATGCTCAGTCAGATCTTGAACTAAAGATTGATAGTGTTTTAAATGACCTGATAAGCAATGTATAGTATTTTGTACCCGTCTGACTACAATTTCAGAGTCTCCGAAGACTTGGAGGTACTTTATGTCTAACTCGATTTCTTTGTACAACCCTTGGACTAAAGCCTCATTTTCTGTTGTATTGTTGGTACAATCAAATTCGAGCCTGCATGTTAACATGATTTTATCTCCTTCTGGACTAAACGGCACGCATCCTGCTCCTGCTCCTTCGTTAGATTTCGAACCATCAAAAAATAATTTCCAAAACAAAGATTTATTTACAAGTCTATCTAAAAAATTGATACATTTTGAACTATCTGTTTGAGAAATTTTTTTGACTTGGGAAAAAATAGAATGTTCTAAATAAGGTGACATATGAGCATTAAAATTTCCGAGAAAAGAATCCACTGAGTAATTGCCAATTATGCTACTGTTATATGCTACTGGTTCATTTTCCCCCTCTAATTCCGTTACTATGTACTTCTAATGTAATTATCGTTCAACTTTTATTTGATTTGGCTTACCATTGTAAGGCAGCCACATGTGCCACCAGTCAGTTGCGAAGTATCCATGCAATTTTTCAGACGAATCTCTGCTAAGAATGAAGCCATAAAATTCAGGGATGTCAATGACTAAAATGTCAATAACTTGACATACATTTGGGTTGGATGACAACCTTATGGTTACTTGATTTAGTTCGCCAATGACTTTGACTTGAGATCGATCTAGCTAAACTATGCGAACAACAGATTTCTGTGGTTGAACGTTTAATTTGGTGCATATGGACTTTGGTAAAATATTCTATGAAGCACCAGAATCCACTAAACAGTTATATACATTTTTTTTTTTTTAATTTCATAAGTAAGGAGAAATGGGGGAGTATGAGATCTCGATCTTCCTCCAATTAAAGCGATGTCGTTTGAATCAATCTTGTCAGTCGTATTAGTTAGAGATCTTCCCATGTTCTGGGAAGCTTGAGAAATTACAGTGGCAAGCAAAGGTGCAACTGACACAGCATGTAATTCTTTCAACATTATCTTTTGTTGATGCCTTAACTTGCTCAATTCGTATAGGGTGATGTTGGCCCTAGTCTTTTTCAAGTCTTCTATAATATTGTACTCCATTTCATTCGAAACGATCAGTGTTTTAGATGGAGTTGGTGAATCTGTTTGGACTGGGCTAGTTTCAGACGCTTTAGATGTCATTTTCTTTGTTGCGACTTTATCCTTTGTTGCAGAGCTTGCACTCTTTGGCTTTGGGGTAGTTTGGGGAGGATCAAGCTGATTTATACTTCGTGTGTTAACTGGGAATACTTCTTGATCTTCTTCTTGTGGGAGGATGAAATCCCACATTCCTTGTAATTCTACAACTTCTTCATCATTGGTTTGCCCTTCAGTGGAAATTTCCTCTTCCTCTTCCTCAGATTCAACACTTGTAATAGCATTGGGTGGCCTTGAATTCGTTGACGGGCCTCTTTTAAAAGCTCTGTAGGGCCTTTTTGAAGAAGCTTCTGCTACTTGCTTTTTTATGTCGACCATTTCATTGGACATGGTCTTCAGAACTTTTTGCAATCCCTCCAAATCGAATGGATCTTTTGCTTGTTTCTTCTTGGACTCTTCTTTGAAGGTGACCTTCTTAGATTTTCATTCCTCTATCACAGATTTCTTCTCTAGGGATATTATACATTTCTCTACTGCTATGGCTTCTTTCATGTTTTCGACTAAGGTTGTTTTATTAGCCCTGTCCACGAAGATTGCTATGTTTGATGGTAAAACAATGATATACCATTCACATCACACTTCCTCGCTGGGCTGAGAAGCAGTACGAATTTTGTTTAGAATTTTATTGAAACGTAGATTGAAGTCTTTGATAGGTTCTATAGATTGGGTCCTAAGGTTGGATAGGTCATTGATTAACGTTGTCGTAGACCTGTCGTCACCAAACTTGGTTAGGAATTGGTCTTGGAAGATGTCCCAACTAGTAATAGATCCAGAGGGTAATGAGAAATACCACGATCCAGCTGTTCCTTGCAGAGTATAAGGAAACTGTCGAACAACATCATCTTCATTAGTAACCCCGCTGAGATTAATGGATAGCATAAAGTTGTTTATGTGCTCTTCTGCTAGCATGCCTGCCTTGGGATTGAACTTAGGCAACCATTTCTCGGGATGGGCCAGTATTTGACTCAAGGGTGCAGGAATTAAGACTACCCCAGGGTTATTCCATGGACACTAGGCCATTGCTGAACTACTAACAGGGGGAAGTGCAGAAGATGATCCCTGTGGTTGGGAAGATGAGGATATTACGATCACAGATGATTGAGGAGGAGTTGTAGGGGTTCTGATAGTTGGATTGATAATGGTATGAAGTGGAGGAGTGGATGGTTGACTTCGAGGTGAAGAGGTTGAGATGGATGATGTTGATGAAAGAGTCTCGCTGTCGGACTCTTTAGGTGATTTCCTTGCTCTTTTCCTTTTGGGAAGAGGTAATTCGGTTGGTCGAACACCAAACTTTTCACTCTTTAATCTGGTGAGGGGTTGAGCAGGGTTATACTGCGAGATCACACTGCTCTGAGATTTATCAGATCTTTGAGGAGAAATGGAAAATCGCTGAAGTTTGTGAATCAGAGATTCAACTTCAGGAGGTTCAATAATAGATTGTTCTGAAATTTCAGGGTTTGTAGCAGCAGTTGATGCCCTGGTGACTTCTAAATTTGGATTTAAGTGTAATGGAGAAGTCGGGGGAGATGGTGAGGGCAATTTACTCTCAAAATTGTATTTTGATTTAGATTTACTTGCCATTCATAGTTCAGGCCCTCCTTCTAGAGCCAAATATGTTGAAGGCCCAAAAAATCGGGTCTACAACAAGGGGGATACCCGCCCGGTCCAGACCTTAGTTGGCAGCTCCTTATCCATTTGGTATAGCGGGTCCGACTGGGGATATGGGACCAATTTCCCAATTTAGTGTGTGTGTGTGAGAAAGATGGGTATTTCTATTCTATATGGAATACTTCTATCTTAATTCTAATCTAATGCTATGTCATTGTATTCTAATAAATAGAAAAACATAAAAAATTATGCTAACCCGGGGTGTGATCTTTCTTCTATGCGATCTAAAAAGATTTCAAACAATAACTGGTAATAAAGATCATTCAGATATTATAAGAAAAGAATTCAATAAAGATTAACTACTTTGTATAAGAAGTTAGACGAAACAGTTGTGATAAACCTATCGCATAAATGAGCTATTCATACACGAAGCATAAATAAATAGTTATCACCATACAAAAGTGCCAAATGATAACTCAGGAATCCACAGTGTAATATATAAACAACTGAAAACTCAATATCACTTTAACGCATAAGCAGAAATGGTTAACAGATAAAAGTACCATTTATAACTAGTCCTACTCAGGAGCTTCAAGCGACAATTGATTTATCTCTCCTTGATTTAACATCCACTAAGAGCACAGAAGTGCAACATCAGTAGCAGATATCAAATGCAAATATCAATAAACCATGTTCCATTCATTCATCAAAACTTCCTCAGAGGGTGCAAAAGTGCATGTTCTAAGGACAAGTTTTTGATAAATTTCTGGACCCTTCTCTAAATGCATGAGAAGGGTTTAAATACTACTAACTACATAACTTATTTACAGAAATTCAGGATTTGGTTTAAATGACCATCCTTTTTCTAAGCAAAACTATTTCTAAAATTAAATCTAATATCTAACTATTTCTATATTTTCTCCTTAACGTCGTAAGCGTTCAATATTTGTTTGAGTAGAGTCGGTTGATTATCTTCTGCCTTTGGTTGAGTTAAGCACACAGAATCAGCAAGAGCTGGCATTATCTTCTCAGCAAAATCGATGATATACTTGAGAGTCATCCAATGACTATGTGGTTTTACCATGTATGCTTGGTAAATATCCCATTTCAACTTGGTTAACCCTTGGACTGCTTCTGCTTTTTCTTTAGCTTTCTATTTCCAGTTTGTTCCTATCGTTGCTTTCTTGCAATTTTTGGGGCTTATAGGTGACTGAGAAATTAGAAGCCTTCATTTTCGAACAAGTTTTCTAACCTCTGTTTCTTGATCCGGGCTTCCCTGATGCGTTTTTCTCCTCTTGTGCCTTTTTCTCTTATCGGGTATAAAGCTCAAAATTTGTAAAAATAGTGATTCCGTGAGCTCTTGACCCTAAGCATTAAACTGTCTGTTTCTGGTATCAACATCATTCAGTACCCATTTAGTCATGGCTGTATATGAGAAATCTGTGATGAATGCCTTAGAAGAGTTCTACGACTCTTTTTCTTCCTTAAGTAGATTAGGTGTGCCTTCCCAAATGGACATTGGAGTACTGCCTTTCCTCCTCATAGTTTCCTGCATACTGCCTTGTATAACGCTTTGTCCTTTGTTCCTGCAGTTTACAAATGAGGTGGAAGTAATGATAAAAATAATGACAAGAAAACTTTAAATGCTGAAGATATACAAAAAAATGCCACCTTACGTGAACTAGTTCTTCGAAAAACACAACATCATACTTCATTAACAACTGGCAACAACTCATTAATTCGCATTAAAGTGCATGACCAGTTCTTGGCCTCAAAAAGTTTCTCGAATAATGAGCAAGAACCAACTGTGATGGAGAGGTCTTGTGATTTTTCTTTGCGATATCATAGATCGCTGCGTCACATTATCGCAATTTCATCGTGTTGTTCTATTGTAAGGTTGCTTGGTCGCAATATCACAATATCGCAAGGTCGCAGTATTGCAATATCGCAATATCGTGGATCGCTTAATCGTTATAGTCATCATGTGTAATTTATGTGATTTTTGCGATGTGTGATATGCGATATCGCATTTCGGCGATTTTAAGGTTTTTCAATGTGAGTGTTTCTTAATGCATGCGATGCGATGTAGTTTCACGTCGCAATCTCGTGGTTTTTATCATTTTTGACTCATTTAGAAGGTACCCTATCATTCTTTGTGCGATGTGATATCTCTTAAGGAGTGAATTTACTTTCTTCATTATGAAGCTTAGGTTTTTTAGATTCTTCAAAGGTATTTTCCTAAGTCCATGATGTTGTAAGTTTCATCTAAAAGAAAATATAAACACTAATTGATTTTTTTTTTATTTTTTACTAAGGGTCCCCACTTATTTAGTATTATCAATAACAATTCATAAGGAGGGGGGTTGTTGGTGGCCACAACAGAAGGGCTAGATGCTGTAGGGAAGGCGACACTACTGGTTGACGTAGAGACCTCATCCTTGGTGAAGCCACCCAATGGTGTATGAATGTGGATGTACTATAGTTGGTATATTTAGAAGATTACGACCTTTGCTTAAATGAGATTATTTTGGCTCCCTCTATTGATAATGAATTGCAGCAAAGAACCATTCACACACATCTGTGAGTCAAATAGGCGCTCCCATTCTTCTGGATCTTGAGTCTTAATCTTTTAGATCTTGGTGGTTTCCACAGTGGCACTAGGCTCCACATCAATTATCCACTTCCATTTGTCATTCCCCTTGCCAGGTTCTGACTCAGAGTGAGAACATGCATTGGACATAGAAGCCTTTAGCTCGTCCACCAGTGACTGCTTGGCCCAACACTCACTTGTGTTGTGTGTGGAGCTCGTATGGAACTCACACCACTTTCACATGTCCTTATTTGTCTTCGTGGTGTTTTTATTTGCTTGTGAATTTGATGAGTTATCCTCAGTCGCCTCACCTTGAATTTTCCCTTTGCTCTGTGGTTTGGGGGTGCATTTCCCTTGCGTCAAGTTCATAGATACAAAGTCTCGCTTATTCTATTTAAGCTTCTAGTCAATCTTCATAGGATATCAATACACCATGCCAAGAGAGGAGATGTCCAGGAACAACATCTCGTCCTGGATGTACCTATGTAGGCAGTCATGTTACTTGAGTACCAAATTTTTCTTAGAATCCTTTATACCCAAATTCATGTGAAGGGTATGAAAAAAATTGGTAAACTCTGGCAAGTATTGGTCCCTTCTTTGTCGCAGTGTGGTTGACTTTATGTATTTTTCCTCATAGCTCTCGACACGGTATTACTGCTCCTTGAAGGGATCCCAAAATGAATCCCAAGTGGGTGTGGACAAAAATAGTGAGGGTGTACTTTCATCCTTCTACTCACAATAGGTTTTTCATGAGTCCTTGACATGGGGAGTGACTTTGAGAAGAGGAAAACTAATCTTTTCTTTGCCAGAAAATTCATGAACAGAAAAATATCCCTCTAGCAGATTTAACCATTTATCTACAACATCTGCATGTATCTAACCCTCAATATGGGAATTTCGCAGTTAATTTGTACCTTCTAGGTTGTGGTGCTTCCAGAGTAGCTTCTATAAGTAGATGCGTCGCCCTTGGGTGGCCGCTGAAGGATTTGAGCAAAGTTGTGCATGATCGAGTTCCTTTATCACTTGAGGGCTTATTTGAGGAAGATTTTGATAGGATATCCTGCCACCTCATCTTTCATTTCTTTCACCAGAGGAGGCCGTCAGGCTTTGTGAGGCTCGTCTTGCAAAGGTTCGACCAGTTCAATCCTTAACTCCTCATATCCTGACCTCGTTGGGGACATGCAAAGAAAAATAGAGAAAAAGCATACCGCTCTAGTACCATTGATCCAAATTTAAATAGGAAAGTAGAAAATTACAGATATAACCAAAAAAAAAAAAGATGTAGCAAAAATAACACTTCATTTCATTAACATCAAATACTAAAATATGCTTACAATTAGAATGAAAATAAGACTAGCTCAAGCAATGGTAGCTTATCTGTCAGAAGAGATGTCGCAATTACATCCCTCTCAAATGTGTTATAATGAGTCTCAATGGCCTATTTATTATTGGAAAACATGAGAAAACCCTAAACAGCCAAAAACTTAACCCCAAGAGATGTAAGACCAAGAGTTTGTAGGCCCCGTTGGGGTTAGTTCGGAAACCAACTTCCTGGTGTCATAACATGGTCATATTATCTTCATTTGGCATGTACGATACCTTACTGGAAAGGTCTCTTCTAGTACTACAATATTTTCCACAGACTCCCAGCCAAGGAGGCTATAACAAACCTTAAAGAAAAACATTGTTTTGGGGGTCAAAACTGCTCCAGAACTTCAAGACTCGAAAAACTGCTAAAAATAGTAAACACTGAAATAAACAAGGAAACAAATGAATCTAATTGGAGGTCTAGGTGGGATAGGTGGGTGGCCACAAATATCCACCTGGATCAACATGCCAAGTGCCATAATTTTTAAGGGATTTTTGTGCATGCTATGAAGTTGCAGGGCATGCGAAGAGTGCTAAGGTGTGCTAGAGAGTGCTAATGCATGCTAAGGAGTGTTAGGGAGTACTTGGACAACACAGGGGAACACTAGGTCAAAATGCATTGAAGTGAATGAATATGAGGGTGTGCTAGGGTGTGTCAATGAGTGTTGTTGTCATGCCAAGGAAGGAGTGACAAGGTATGATAAGCACTAGTAAGGCATGCTGGGGAATATGAGAGCATATGAAGAAATGCCAAAGTGTGCTAGGGAGTTGCAAAGTGTCTTGACATGTGAAAAATAGTTCCAAGGAATTTGAAGACATGCCAGGTGCTAAGGCATGCTAAGATGTGTAGGGTGTTAGGACTAATTCAAGACTTTATATTTTTCAAAAGAGGCATGCTAGACAAACTAATAATAGGTTCCAATACATGTCAAATGCCAATGCGTGCCAAGTGCTAATTTATGTCAATGCATGCCAAAGTCTTCTAGGGCATGTCAGGAATGACAGGGCATGAAACACATGATAGGAGAGTGTTATGTTCCGCATGCCAAACTAATAGCTACTTTGGTTTTAACTACTTCACTTAAAAATGATATCATTAAAATTTACCAAATTCCACTTAAATAAAATGACTCAAATGCCATTTTATTTTATTTTATATGAATTCTCTAAGAATTTCTTTTTTACTCCAAAAAAAAACAATAGAAAAACGAAAAATATTTTTCTAACTAAAACATACTTCACTTTTAATCACTTTTCTAAAAGTAATATGATTAATATGAATTCTCCAAACTTGACTGCACTCAAATGATCTAGTCCACAGAGATAAAGAATTAGGCTACAAATATAAAGGGAGGGAATTGTGATAAACAGGGGAACGCCGGAAGAGTAGAGTAAAATTCTTGGGTGAACATTATTTTTTTTTAAATTCGTGTGTCACCTTCGAAGATTCTGAGAAGGAAGTAACATGTATTCTTCAATTAAATTGATATATCATTTCAAACGAAATCTTTCAAGTTTCTTGGTGTTCACCTGCATATACCAAATATACAAGAATGGTGAAAATTATGTTGCAATGTTTGCCAAACTGGTCAAAATAAAAATAAAAAAATATGATACTTGTTATACATAAATAAAAAAACGCTTGGCTTAATTACATCCCACCTTAATTACATTGGAGTTATCAGTCAGTTGATGCATGCATGCATCCAAATAGTGCTACTTTAGATAACTAAAGATTCACTCATCAGTAACTCATGCATGTTTATTCTGAGAAAGGCCCAGTTGAGAGTAAAGTCAAGGATAGTGTACCATTAGTCCCATGTTTTCTCCTATAAAGGAAACTCATGCATGCAATCAAGGTAAGGTTCCATGAGGATTATGCAGTTCTGACAAGGTGTAGGATTAGTGTGAGTGATTAGTCTTCCACTTGGTAACAGGAGGATCACCTAGGAGAAACTGCGAAAGGAAATAGGACCTTGGAGGGTAGAGGAGAAGGCTTGTGAGAATCTTTGATTTCTTGTGAGCATCCTGGAGGATTGTTCTGAGAGCTAGCTAACTGTGAGAGCTAAGGCTTTGTATAATTCTAATGTATTTCCACCTTGTATGATAACACAAATAGTAGGGCTTTTAGCTGAGGCTTTCCCTTGAGTATTTTATGTGTTTCATGTGTATTGATTCTTCTTCTTATGGTTATATGTGTTCTGCTCTGATTCAACTTGATCTTTAAGCTTCCGCAAGTTTGATAGTAGAATTAGATTATGGTATTTTTCTTTGGTATATTGCATTATCAAGTTAATCTATAGTCAAATTTTCTACATAGATATCAGAGGTAAATTTGTAGAGAATTTGCAGGAAATTCTACATTCACCCACTACTCCTTCTGCAATATTCTTGCCTACATTCTTGTGTGGACATTTTGTAGCATAGTGTGCTAGTTCATGACAGTGAAAGAACCTGATTTTGGACAAGTATTTCTTCTTTCCCCGTTGACCCGATTCAACTTTAGATTGGGATTTAATCTTCATCATCACCCTTCTCCTCATCATCACCCTTGTTTGAGACTCTATCATGGGTCTTCCACCTTATCTCCCACTGTACCAAATCATACCAAAGGAATTCTAAATTTCATAGCTTCTAGACTCTATCATGGGTCTTCCACCTTATCTCCCACTGTACCAAATCATACCAAAGGAATTCCAAATTTCATAGCTTCTCCCTTCCATTTACTGAATCTTGGTAGCTGAGCCAACTCTTTGGAAGCCCTAGAAGTGTTAGGCTTAGTAGATCATCCTCTAATACAGTAACACCAATTTGACCAAGTTCATCACGACATTGTTTGAACCTTTTGAGGTACTATTGAATTATGTCGCGCTTCTGCATCTTCATATTCTGAACTTTGTCCTTCATTGAAAGCTTCCTGTGATCACATCTGTTATGGAAAAAATCTATCAAGGCCTACCACATTGCATATGGAGTCTCTTTCCCATGAATATTTGAGACATTATGGTCTCAAACTCCCTCCAATATGGTCCTCCTCTCCTTTGCTATAGACATCTTCCATTTTGCTAGATTTTGAGCATCAGATCTTGGAGGCTTTGAGATATCATTATCTATGAATTCCTTTAGCCCGTTATCCTCCAACTCTACCTCCATCCTAACCTCCAGAGCAACATAATTTAAGTTACCATTGAGGGCATACATGAGTCTCAATCCATAGAAATCCATCATGCTAACTCTGAAGAATTGATCCTACCAATTTGATTCGCTCGCAAAGACAATATCGAATTGTCTTCTCTATAGCGATCCCTGCTCTGATACCATGTAGAAATTTAATATGTAGATTCAAAATTTCTCATGGAATTTACTAGATCATAAGACTTAAAGCTTCTCTACTCATTTGTGGAAAGAAAATCATGATGGAGAACATAAATCATTAACATGAATCAAGATTCAACACACATACACAAATATTTATCTAGGGGGGAGTAATTTCTTAAAATCCCTTACTATTTGTATTTCATTAATCAAAGAATAGAGAAGAAATACAATTCTTGCTCAAGCTTTAAAACCTTTGCTCTAGTGTAATCTATCTCACTGCCTCACAAATTGACATAAGCTAACACTTAGCCAATCTCTCATCCTTCCATGCTCCTATTTCCTTGCATAGTTTCCTTGGGAATTAGGCCGCTATTAATTAGGAAATTCACTAGTTTGGATTGCACAATTCCTTTAGGCCCTTCTTTGACTGCATGAACCACCTGTACAACTTGGAATAGTTTAAAACTGATAGTACAGTACCCTTGAACTCCAATATCAACTGGGTAACTCGAATTCTCTACATGCATGAGTTAAATTAGGTTGATTGATGAGTTTAATTGGATGATCACTCGATGTGAAAAAAGTTACTCACCCTTGACTAAACCTCCACTAGTTCTACTAATAGTGAGAGCTAGTTACACTGACAATAAATCAAATTAACTGAAATAGATTGCTACAATTTAGCAATCAATCATTTAGATCTAAACTCAAGTGTCTCCAACTTGAATTTACTGAGTTAATTGAGTGACAAGACTCATGTCACCTTAGTTAACTACCTCCAAGTATTTTAGTGAAAATGAAATTCAAATTCTTGCTAATTTAGTCAAGGAAAAAATAAATTAGGAATTTCTTTTTGCATTTTAAATAGCTTGGACATGAGTGGCCTAAGATGATTTATAGGTGCACATGGAGACATTATACTTGTAGTAGATGAAACTGGTCAAGTTGTTGCAGTTGAAGTGGGTGAATGTCATATGGACTGTAGTAGCCAAGGACTTGATTGAGTTCCAAAGTCATGAAAAAATTTAAGGCTGGTTGTGAGGGCATGAGTGCCAATGCATGTTATGGAATGCTAGGGAAATGCTAAAATGTGCCCTAAGATGTGCCAAGTGTTAAGTTATGCCAAGATGTGTAGGGGCATGAGAATGTGTTCTAGGGATTGTCAAGACAACAAAAGGGAGAAACAAGTTAAAGTACAAGGAAATGAACACGCAACAGGATTAATAAGTCATGAGTTTACCTTTTATAAGAGGGGCATGATAGGCACACCAACACTAGATGCCAATACGTGACAAGTGCCAAGTCTTAGTGCATTCTATGTTCCAAATCTTCCTCTCTTACTTCTTATCTATATTCTAATAATCAATTTCAAATAAATTCAATATTAAACCATGCTAAAGAATACCAAGGCATCTGAAAGCATGCAAAACATGATAAGACCTGCCAAGCGCCAACACGTGTGATTTGAATTTAAACAGAAACGCAACAAATTATAGATGTAACCATCAATACAAAGATGCAACAGAAATAACACTTCATTTCATTAATATCAAATACTGAAATATGCTTACAAACATAATGGAAATAAGACTAGCTTGGGCAATGGTAGCTTATATCTAAGAAGAGATTTGGTCGCTACATTCCTCTCAACCGTGTTATAATGAGGCTCAAGGGCCTATTTATTATTGGAAAACATGAGAAAACCCTCAAAAACCAAAACCTAAAACCCAGGAGATGTAATGCCAAGAGTTTATGGGCCTCGTTGGAGTTAGTTGGGCAACCAACTTCTCGGGGTCATAACTTGGTCATATTATCTTTTTTGGCCCATACATTATCTTATTGGAAATGTTTATTTGATTACTATAGGTTTTTTCATAGCCTCCTAAAACAAGGGCCCACAACGGACCTCAAAACAATGTCATTTAGGGGGGTAAAACCTTCTTCGAAAGTTCAAAACCTAAAAAACTGCTAAAAATTTAAATGCTAAAATAAACAAGGAAACAAATGAAACTGACTAGAAGTCTAGGTGGGATTGGTGGGTGGCCACCAATATCCACTTTGATCATTCCTGCCCCCTTAGGAAGTAATGATACCCATTTCATGAAAAGCCTCCATGAGGTGAGGAAATTTCAGTTGAATCTGGTCCCTGCTGAGCCACTTGCCTTGGTGCAAGAGTTGGCCAAATTTGACAACCCAATATAGTTGGACCTTTTGTTGGTGAGTGTTATTGACCTATGTGTCCATAATCCTATCAGTTGTGGCCTGCTCCATGTAGTCTCAATTTAAATCTTTTGGTGTGATTTGTTCTACAATGTGTGATGTGTCCAACAATGGTGGGAATTATGGTCAAAGGAATTCCACATTGAACACTGGGTGCAGCCCAAGGAATGGGGTAATGCTAAGCTCAAAGGCATTATCTCCCACAACCTTGGTAATGGCGTAACGATGATATTAGAGTGATAAGAGCTTCCAATAGTCTCCAGTAAGGCATTCTTTATGCAAATGCAATGAGATTTTGTCACCCACCTAAAACTTGTATGGCACCCGATGTTGTCATGTCGTTGCTTGTACTTGGAAGTTGACTTCTCGAGGATGTTGTGAACCTACTGGTAGATGTGTTGTATGCATTCAATAAATCTAGTCACTTTATTAGCCTATGACAGTACATGTGTGGATTCTGTCTGCATAGTTGCATGAGGCATGTTAACATCAACCACACATAATGGTTGAAATCCTAGACCCACTTGAGAGGGACCGTGACTAGTTGAGCTAAGGAGAGCTCTATTATAATTATGTTTCACATATGAAAGGCTCCCATTCGAGGTTCGAGGATGCTTGGAGTTGTACATGTGGAGTATCTGCATTATCATCCTATTAATGACCTTTGTCTATCCATTAGTCTAGCGATGGAAGGCATTCGATTTGGTGAGCTTGGCATCGAATAGTGTCGAGAGGCTTGACCAAAATGTGCTCACGAACCTGTTATCTAGATCTAATATAATGATCTGTGGCATCCCAAAATGTACTCATACTCATTCAAATAAGAGTTTGGCAGTGTCCTCTACTGTGATACTTTTCTTGCAGGCTTCCAATATAGCCATATTAGAAAATCTATCCATGACCAAAAATACATAGTCATTACCATGCTTGGTAGAAGGGAGGCCACAAACATAGTCCAGAGAGACGGATTCCCACGGCTGGTTGGGGGTAGGAAGAGGAGTGAAAAGGCCTTACTTCTTGATGGTTGGTTTGGCAATGGTGCATGCAGTGCAAGATTTGATATACTTCCCAACATCCATTTGGAGTTTGGGCCAATAAAAGTAATTTTGTAGTACATCTATAGTTTTCTCCACACCAAAGTGTTCTGCGACCCAACTATAGTGTGCCTCCCAAATCATCTTACCATGCTCTCTTGAAGGAACATAAAGGTGGCACATGTAGCATAATAATGCATCATGGAGGTCGAAATCAGGAACATTATTTCTCGCTACTAGCATCTGGTATATCAAGGAAAACTCTAGACCATTTTTGTATAACTACGACCATCCAAAGGTCTCGCGACCATAAGAGTTGAAAAAAAAAATCAAATTCAAATAATTTATAAATAAATAATAATAATTTTTTATTTTTTATTTTTTATCCTATAAAACATAATAAATAAATTTTAATATTAAAATTTCTAGATCACAAAATATTAGAATCTTGAAAAATCATTCAAATAATATATATATATATATATATATATATATATATATATATATATATATATATATATATATATATATATATATATATATATTTTTAATAAAATTAAATAAAATTAAATTAAAATTCAAAATTAACTAATTTGACTTTGGTCATTTAACGTTCATAAAAATGAAAATAAAATAAAAGGAAATATTTAACCGTTGGAAATTACCATTGCATATCTGAGATTTTAATATATTTTTTGTATGTTGATCTTTCTCCTCATCCTGGTCTTGATGATGAACCTAGATCTAGGCTACAAATGTGTCTACCCTTTGTTCTCTATGTGATTTCTCCAGAAAATATGAACATTATAACAATAGTGAGTGCTGCAACTGGGGGCTGGCTGAGGTAGTCTGCAACGTGATTGGTGTTGCCCTTTTTGTATTTAATGTTCAAGTGAAATTGTTGTAGATAAGTAGACCACATCTGATGGTGATCATTCTGCGGCTTCCCCCGTGTATGTATAAACTGAAAAGGTTGCTGATCAGTGTGGATGACCATCTCCTTCCCCAAAATGTAGTGCTTCCATTGTTGACAAACCTACATGATGGAATGCATCTCTTTATCATAGGTGGGTTACATCCAAATTGTATTGGAAAGTTTCTCACTATGATAGGCCACTGTATGCCTATGCTGGGTGAGGAGTGCACCAATAGCATACTATGTGACATATGTCTCGATTTCAAATGGCTATTGCATGTCTGGCAGTGTGAGTATCGATGCAGAGAAGAGGCGGTGCTTGAACTCAACAAATGTCTTCTGTTACCACTCAAACCGAGAAAACATTTCTTTCGCCCCTCCCTTAGAAATCTGATTCAAAGGCCAAGTGATATGGGAGAGTCCCAACATGAACCTCTAAAAGAAATTTGCAAGGCATAAATGTTGTGAAGCTCCATTAGAGTTGTCAGAGCTAGCCAATCCTAAATGACTTGGATCTTGGTTGGGTCCACATGCATGCCACACTCATCTATGATGTAACCCAATTATTGGATCTGGCTCATGCGAAAGGTGCATTTATCCAAGTTGGCCGACATTTTGTGTTTCCAAATGATTTGAAGGACCTACCGAATGTGTTGCAAGTGTTCTTCCCAACTCTCGTTGAAGATGAGGGTGCTATCCAAATAAACCACCAAGGACGACTTGGTCAAGGGCTGCATGATGTCATCCATTAACCTCATAAATGCAGTAGGGGCAATTGTTAACCTGAAAGGCATAGCCAACCATTCAAAAAGGCCTTCCCTGGAATTAAAGGCAGTCTTCCATACATTTGTGGGCTCTATTGGAACTTGGTGATAACCAGACTTCATATTGTTCTTACTGAAATACTTGGACCCCTTAAGTTGGTCCACAAGGTCATCAATCTGTGGGATTGGATATCTGTTCCTGATAGTTATTTTTTTTATTGCACAGTAATCAATGTAGAGCCTCCAGGTCTCATCCATCTTCTTTACAAGTACAATTGAGCTTCCACAAGGCGAAGAACTTGGTTGGATGTTCCCCTTTTGCAGCAACTCCTGTATTTTCCACTTGATTTCTTCATTTTCCAGAATGGAGAGGTAATATATTGACCCATTGGGTAGAGGTGCTCTTGGAGTCATATATATTGAATGCTTGACCTGTCATTGTAGGGGTACCCTTGTGGGTGAGGAAAAGATATCCCTGTATTCTTCCACAACCATATCCACTTGCTTTTGCTACTTTGAGGGACCCTTCCTATGGGCCATGGATGTGGCTACAACCTTCCCCTTACTTTGAGAGTAAATGGGAAAGGAAACAAATTTCCCAAATTGGGAGATAACCTTTCTACATTTCTTAGCAGATATCAAAGAGATGGTGCTAAGTGGGTCTACCTCCAGTATCCTTTATAACTTAGTACCCAAAGAAATAATAACAAAGTGTGGTATAGACTAATATAAAACATGAAGCTTCCATAAGTATGGTTTTCCTAATAATACATCACAAAATTCAAGAGGAGAAACATCACAGAATACCTCATTCGTGAAGGGCTAGATGCTATAGGGAAGGCGACACTACTAGCTGACATAGAGATCTCGTCCTTGGTGAAGCCACCCAATGGTGTATGAATGCGGATGTATTATAGTCGGTATATTTAGTCGATCACGACTTTTTCTGAAATGAGGTTATTTTGGCTCCCTCTATCGATAATGAATTGTAGTGGAGAACCCTTCACACACATGTGTGAGTGGAATAGGCACTGCCCTTCTTCTGGATCTTGAGACTCAATCTTCTAGCTCTTGGTGGTTGCCACAATGGCATTGGGCTCCACATCCATTATCCATTTCCCTTTGACGTTCCCCTTGCCAGGTTCTGACTCAGAGTTAGAACATGCATCGGACTCAGAAGCCTTCAGCTCAGCCATCAGTGAATGCTTGGCCTGACACTCACTTGTGTTGTGTGTGGAGCTCTTATGGAACTCACACCACTTTCACATGTCCTTCTTTGTCTTCATAGTGTTTTTCTTTGCTTGTGGCTTCGATGAGTTATCCTCGGTCACCTCGCCTTGAATTTTCACTTTGCTTCACAGTTTGGGGGTGCATTTACCCTGCTTCGGATATGCAGATACAAAGTCTTGCTTATTATATTTAAGCTTTTAGTCAATCTTCATAGCGTATCAGTATGCCATGCCAAGAGAGGAGATGTCCAGGAACTCCATCTCATCCTGGACGTACCTATGTAGGCAATCATGTTACTTGAGTACCAAATGTTTCTTAGAATCCTTTATACCAAAATTTTTGTGAAGGGTATGAAAAAAATTGGTAAACTTCGGCAAGTCTTGGTCCCTTCTCTATCGCAGTGTGGTCCACTTTATGTATTTTTCCTTATAGCTCTCGATAGGGTATTACTGCTCCTTGATGACATCGCAAAATGAATCCCAAGTGGGTGTGGACAAAAATAGTGAGGGTGTACTTTGATCCTTCTACTCACAATAGGTTTTTCACGAGTCCTGGACATGGGGAGCGACTTTGAGAAGAGGAAAAGTAATCTTTTCCTGGCCGAAAAATTCATGAATAGAAAAATGTATTTCTAGAATATTTAACCATTTATCTACAACATCTGCATGTATTTGAACCTCAATATGGGAATTTCACAGTTAACTTGTACCTTGTAGGGTGTGGCACTTCCAGAGTAGCTTCCAGAAGTAGATGTGTCGCCCTTGGGTAGCTGCTGAAGGATCTAAGCAAATTTGTGCATCATCGAGTTCCTCTGTCACTCAAGGGATTATTGGAGGAAGATTTTGATAGGATATTCTGCCCCTTTTTCTTGCTTCTCTTTCACCATGGGAGGCCATCAGGATTTGTTTGCAAAGGTTTGACCAATTCAATCACTAACTCCTTATATCCTTACCTCATTAGGGGCATGCAAAGAAAAACAGAGAAAGAGTATACCGCTCTGATACCACTGATCCGAATTTAAACAGGAATGCAACAAATTACAGATATAACCATAAATACAAATATGTAGCAAAAATAACACTTCATTTCATTAATATCAAATATTGAAATCTACTTATAATTAGAATGAAAATAAGACTAGTTCGAGTGATGGTAACTTATCTGTGAGAAGAGATGTGGCGGTTACATCCCTCTCAAATGTGTTACAATGAGGCTCAATGGGCTATTTATTATTGGAAAACATGAGAAAACCCTATACAAACAAAAACATAACCCAAAGAGATGTAAGACCAAGAGTTTGTAGGCCCCATTGGGGTTAGTTGGGCAGCCAACTTCCTGGTGTCCTAACTTGGTCATATTATCTTCATTTAGTGTGTAAGATACCTTGTTGGAAAGGTCTCTTCGAGTACTACAGGATTTTCCATAGACTTCCATCCAAGGGGCGTATATCAAACCTTAAAAAAATGTTGTTTAGGGGGTCAAAACTGCTCTAGAAGTTCAAGACTCGAAAAACTAGTAAAAGTAGTAAATGCTGAAATAAACAAGGAAACAAATGAAACTAATTGGAGGTCTAGGTGGGATAGGTCGGTGGCCACCAATATCCACTTGGACTAACATGCCAAGTTCCATAATTTTTAAGGGAGTTTCATGCATGCTATGAAGTGGCAGGGCATGTGAAGAGTGCTAAGGTGTGCTAGAGAGTGCTAATGCATGCTAAGGAGTGTGAGGGAGTGCTAGGACAACACAGGGAAACACTAGGTCAAAATGCATAGAAGTGAATGAATATGAGGGTGTGATAGGGTGTGTCAATGAGTGTTAGTTGTCATGTCAAGGAAGGAGTGACAAGGTATGTTAAGCACTAGTAAGGCATGCTAGGGAATATGAGGGCATGTGAAGAAATGCCAAAGTGTGCTAGGGAGTTGCAAGGTGTGTTGACATGTGCAAAATAGTTCCAAGGCATGTGAAGACATGCCACGTGCTAAGGCATGCTAAGATGTGTATGGTGTCAGGACTAAGTTAGGGCTTTATATTTTTCAAAAGAAGCATGCTAGACACACTAATAATAGGTTCCAATACATGTCAAATGCCAATGTGTGCCAAGCGCTAATGCATGTCAATGCATGCCAAGGTCTTCTAAGGCATGTTAGGAATGACAAGGCATGCAACACATGGTAAGAGAGTGTTATGTTGTTTATGGAAAACTAATAGCTACTTTGATTTTAACTACTTCACTTAAAAATGATATCATTAAAATTTACCAATTCCACTTAAATAAAATTACTCAAATGACATTTTATTTTATTTTATATGCAATCTCTTGAAACTTCTTTTGTACTCAAACTCAAAAAAAACAACAGAAAAAGGAAAAATATTTTTCTAACTAAACCATACTTCACTTTTAATCACTTTGGTAAAAGGAATATGATTAATATGAATTCTCCAAACTCGACTTCACTCAAATGATCTAATCCATAGAGCTAAAGAATTAGGCTACAAATATAAAGGGAGGGAATGGTCATAAACAGGGAACGCCGAAAGAGTGAAGTAAAAATCTCGGGTGAAAATTATATTTTTTAAATTCGTGTCTCACCTTCAAAGATTCCGAGAAAGAAGTAACATATATTCTTCAATTAAATTGATATATAATTTCAAACTAAATATTTTGTTGAAAATGTAATTTCAAGAAGTAACATATATTCTTCAATTAAATTGATATATAATTTCAAACTAAATCTTTTGTTGAAAATGTAATTTCAACACAGCCGTACCATCCCCTGAAACCACAGCAGCAAAACCATAAAACCACTGGTCAGCCGTACCATCCCCTGAAACCATAGCAGCAAAACCATAAAACCACCGGTAAATTTCTCGGACCCGCTCTTGCGTAAAGTGGTTTCCGTACATATTCGCTTCGATGAGGCATGACATCACCCTCTGACAACTTCTCGGAAGGTAAATGTCGGTCAAAAGTGCTCGTCCGATGTCTCGTCCTTCGTCCGATTTGCTCCATCAAGCTCCAACGTTCTCCACCATCGATTGATTCAAGCTGCATACGGCCAAAATTAAAGGCTTGGCGTGGAGTAAAATCGAGTTTCATTTTGACCATACCTTCATTAAAGAATTGTCGTATGTGTAGGTGGATTTTTAAATTTTTGTTTCCGGCATGTATGGGCATGAATTAATAATGGCATGGGCAATGTCGTATAGTTTTAATTTTATTAATTTTTAATTATTCACGGGGCGTAAGTTTGTTTTAATAGAACAAGTAGAACATTTTTTTCGTCGATTTGGTAAGTGTGAAAATTAGAACGCACAGCATTGCAGGAGCGAAGGTGAAGACGTGAATGAAGAAAACCAGGGGGAAGCTTGTATTAGAAAAACCATGAATTGTTTCACACAGCAGTGAAAAAGGGAACAGTAAGTTTTGGTGAATACATAGTTTTTCACACAACAACGAATGTAAATGAAATTTTTACACACAGTGGTGTAAAATTTCAAAGGAGACAGAGTAATTTTGTTGAAATGTTTTGGTGAATCCCTCTGAGTGGAAGAGGATGAATATGTATCAATGATTTTTATTTTAATGAATAGAAATCTTTTATGGTGGTGCAATACTCTGTTCTCAGTAATTTTTTTTAAGCTTCCCTGTGCACAAAAAGATCCTGGAGTAAAGGAAACAGAGCATTGCCTCTGTGTGCTTGAATTTTGTGTTTTTGGGATTTTCCCAGAAAAATCCCCTACAGTGGTATCAGAGCAGGCTTAGGCTCTTTGAAGGTGACAAAGAAGCTGAAGGGAGGAGTCTTTTGTTGCAGCA